>RXON01001969.1:0-60938 GCA_009667805.1 Leptobrachium leishanense | reverse complement strand
CTCGAGCTGGAATATTTGGGAGCTGCAAACAGTTACTGGCAGCTGCGTCAATGCTGGAAATGACCCAGGGAGTCCCTGGACTTCATGGAACAAAGGCTAACCGTGCAGGAGCTCCAATATGCAGGATCACAGTGAGGCCAGGAAGGACACTGGAAACTATTTGCTCATTACTCTGGTGCGTGCAGCTAAGGAAAGCAGGGGAACGCGCCGCACTCTGTCAGGGTAAGTAAGGGAACCTTTTGAATCCATTTTTCAGTGTTGATTTATTTTGGAAACGCTGGAGGTGCTGTCGGAGGAAAAGGCCCCTCTATGGTATTTAGATATTTTATTGGGTATAAATGAAAAAATACATCTCATTTCACCAGGAATATTTAGGTCTCAGTAAAAGTACGGCCTGAATATAAATCAAACAAGGAGATACAAGATGCGATGCTTATTAACTGTTAACCCTTTCACTCCTTCACTGGGAATACATTGGATGGATGGACTGCTGTCATTATTATGAAAAGAGGCGCTGCCAAAAAATTCTTGCTATGCAGCATCTTTCCATCTATCATTTAATATAATGTGCTCCTTCCAGGTTTTATAAGTATATTCATATTCTACTTGTCCTTGTGTGTGATTGTGGATGTGTGTGACTGCGTGTGTGTGTCTGTGGATGTGTTTGACAGTGGGGTCAGGACATGTGGCTCAATGATATGCTCATACACACCGCACATTACTGTGAGTTTTATTGCTGCGCAGCTCTGATATGCTTTTACATGCCACATGTTTATTTTCCTTCTGGGGGGGGGGGCAGAATTTCACCTGTCGCTCCAGGCAGCACAGTGGCTTGGGCTGTCCCTGTCTGAGTGTGCAGTGTGAAAGAGAATGCTGTATTATGAATGAGAATGAATCCTGTATGAAAGTGTCTTATTGCTGTGCAGCTCTGTGATACACTCATACACACATTACTGTGAATTGGATGTCTTTGAAAAGACTTTTGCAAAATATTTATATAAACGATATGCTGTAAGAATGTAATGATTATTTAACTAACTTTGGGATTTTATGAAATAAATAAATGAAATTAATATTAATTTATAAAAATAATCCCAGGCAATTGACCTGCAATCTGTCAGCGACATTAAACTATGGTTTGGGGAGAGGGTGCAAATAAAGGACTTGACCCATGGAACCTCATGACCATGTTTTGCCCTCTGGGACATTCTATCCTGGTCTTATTTTAATAGTTTTTGCCTCCACAGGCCCTGGATGATGATGATGATGCCTCACGGAAGCCTCCATGACGACCTATCTTACTTGATCCTGAATATTTTTGTTATCCACAATGTTACTGATGGTGCACAAGTCTGTTTTCTTGTTTTTTTTTGTTTCGGCTCCTTTTTCGTATAGACTTTTTTTGGAATATCGGCCATTTTCAGGTCTGCTCATTTTTTGTATGGACTTCTTTTTTTGTGATTTTGGAAATGTTTGTTTTTCAGAACGTCTGTTCTCCTCGTTTCAAAGTGTCTATTCGTTTTGACGTAAACTAAAACTAATGGTTTTTATAATGGTACTTTATAAAATAATTATTGTTGGTTTGTTTTTTGGATCCGATATTTCTGTCGCTACTATCGTTTTTTTTGTGTTAAAGATCCTTTTTTTTCTTATATGCATTTCACAAATTTATTTAATCATATTAAAATGGTATGAAAGGAACAAGATTTAAAAAACGCAAAACTGACCCAAATGGTCTGACTTTAAAAATAAAAACCAGAACAAAAGGTTTTTTTAAAACGTAAAAATAGTTGATCAAAATCATCTGAAACGAAAAAAAATTAACCCTTTCGCTGCTGAGGCATTTCACGCCTGTGTGCGGTGCTGCTGCGCTCATTTTTAACAGTTTCGCTCCTTATTTTATTATATGACCCAGACATTTTATATATCGTTCTTTCCGGCAGATTCATGCATACATACATATAATAATATAGTGTCATGTCCTGTCTGTATATTATAACAAAAAATGCAATAAAATTAGAATTTTCAATAATTTACAAAAGTGTTTTTTTTTTTCTTCACATTTTAACATGCGAGCGCTTGCAGTTATATTTTATGAGTTGCGCTTGTATGAAGATGAATGTATTCATTTTTTTAACATCAAATATCACAATTTTCACGAATACGTAAAATCACAAAGAGCTATGGCAAAAATGCATGTATGACGAGTCCTGAAAACACAAAGCTATACACATTGCATGAAAAAAGGACTCGATCGATCAACGTATTTCTGGGCACATTAGCACATGCAAGCACATTATTATTATATACAGGGTTTATATAGCGCCAACAGTTTGCGCAGTGCTTTACAATATAACATAACACTTACGTTTGGCTATGACACGCCGGATGTGCCTCAATTGCTCCTCCTCGTGCGTCTTAAGGTCAGACCAGCGCTTCCGCAGCTGGTCATTACTTCGGTCCTTATCAAACATTTCCAGGAGGGTGGTGCGGACCTTTGCAAGGATACGGTCCTTGCGGGTATTTGTTCTTCCGGACATAGTCACGCTTCTCGAAGATGCGAACCAGCTCCATCTCCTCAAATGCCATGTTGCTGACCCGCTTCTTCCTGGGTGTCTCTGGGGTGGAAGGGGATGACGTGTCCGAATAGGACTCTCTTTGAGTTTGAGCAATGATGGGATGGTTTTTTTTTTGGTCTGTCCAAAAAATTCTCAAACTCTACAATGGCTCCATAAAGTTTACGACAGGCCATAATGGAGACGGACATACGTGAACAGCGGACGTAAATGATCCAACTACGACAGAAATATCGGATCATTGGAAATAATATATAGGCAGTCAGATTTTCTAACGGTCAGGATCAGGACGCTGGACAGCAACAGTGCTATATCCAGCGTGCTGATGGTTAAATTGTAATGTTTATACGTTTAACGGACGCACAGACTTACTCTATCCAGATGTGAAACATCAGGACTTTGGATAGATTTCAACTATCAACGTTAAAAAAATAAAATAGTCGCTCTATCCAGTCCTGATGTTTGACATCGGGATGTCGGATAGAGTAAATTCTGGAGTTAACCCCCTAGTTGCCATCCACCAATGGTGGAGACGGGGGGTTCATTGGAACCCTTTTTCTCCCGATCCGTGGCACCTAGGGGTTAATGTTTGGTTTTGTTGGATCGGCCAGAGCATAGCCTTTCCAACCATACCAAAACCTGACCATGTTAAAAGTTAATTAAAAATATTAAAAATAAGAAATAAAAAAATATTAACTTTTTTAAAATTTATTTATTTTATTTTGTTTTGTTAACGCAGCAATATTGTTCCCATTTCAATTATAATGTCAACAATGATGCTGCACTAATGATTTTTGTATGGGTTGCGTTTGTTGAATTGTGTAAATTTACACCCAAAAAAAATGTGTAACAAAACAAGTCCCCAATCTCTAATTTTTTTAACAAGCGCAACTCCTAGAAAATATATTTATAACCGTAAACGCTGCATGTTAAAACGTGAAAAAAAAACACTTTACAAACACCTGGTAAATTATTAAATTCTAATTTTATTGCATTTTAAGTTATAATATACAGACAGGATACATAAATTATACCGCAGAGAGGTGCTTCCCCGTGGTGTGCGTATTCATATGCTGCGTTAATACCGTGCAGAGAGGCGCTTGTTCCCCGCAGTGTGCGTATTCATATGCTGCATTATTATTTTTTTCGTTTTAAATCATTTAATTTTTTGTGGGTTTTTTTCGTTCCTGATAATTTTGTAACTTTGTTCAGCTTTTTTTTTCCATTTTTAAAACCTTTTTATTGTTTTTAATTTTTAAAGTCAGACCATTTGGGTCAGTTTTGCGGTTTTTTTTAAATCGTTTTGTTCATTTTTGTCCCTTTCATACCATTTTAATATGATTAAAGTTGTGCAATGCATTTTCAGAATAAAAAAGGATCTTTATTTAATAAAAAAAAAAAATTATTGTATCGGCAGAAATACAAAATTTACAGAATCAGCGATATAACCGATAAATACGATGTCCAATTACCGAAATCATGAATAGAGAGAAAATAAATTTCGATTTGAGAAATTTCAATTTTCAAGTCCATTCGAAAAATTTTCTTTTCGGATCCGATTCGGAAATTCGGCCGAATCCAAAGACACAAATTGGAACATTTCGTGAAAATCCTGAAACGCACTTCCCTAGTTACTGATGAAAACAGAACCACCTTGGGGATAGTTATTGAGGGAGTAGATGTTCTCACTGGAATTTCTGATAGGGCCCATGCTTGGGGTCAACTTTAATTGCTGAAAGCAGTAACAGCGACCCACACTTGGGGCTGGATACATACCTGTCCCTGTGCTCCCTCGATGACCTCCGCAAACGAATTCTCCTCTGGCGATCGCAGCGTCCTGCTTCCCTTCTCACGGTGACAGCAGCAGACAGCGAGGGAGCGCAGGGACAAGTATGTATCCAGCCCCGAGTGTGGGTCGGGGTTATCGCTTTCAGCATTGAAATTAACCCCCGAGCCACACTCTAATACCGCTAGCGGGCCAAATAAATTGTACCGATTCTGACATAAAAAATTTCATAATCATAACGCCAGGAAGGTTAACCTCCCTGGCGGTATTCCCAAGTGTGACTCGGGGTTAAATTTTGCTACTGCGAACGGTAACCCCGAGCCACACTCAGGCTGGATACATACTCACCTCCTCCTGGCTCCCTCGCTGTCGCCGCAGTGTGATCGCAGCGAGCTGCTTCCTGAATGGCTCCCTGCGAGTCACATGATGCAGGGGGGCTGGACCGCAGCAAATTTCATTCATAAAATTCACTGAATACAAATGGAAAAGTTTATGAACGGCCACTAGGTGGCAGTACAGGATAAGAAATAGACCATACATCGTCTCACCCTTGTTCTCAGACAGATTTCAGTGTTTTTTGTTGTATTTTATTGAATATCATTTATTTGCATTATTTTGGATAATTATTTTTGGGATAATAAATTATTATGTCGTGTTTCAAACTTTATCGGACTCAGTGTATTTACTATTTTTTTTAAATTAATTAATTTAATTAATTTATTTATAAAGGATTTTACCAGTAAGGACTCTTGATTTCACGGATTTCAGTGCGTGATTCCTAATTATTACAGGCTAACTATGTACAAAAACACGTTTCCTTTAAAAAAAATTGATACGCTTTTAGACACAAAATTTTGAAAAAATTAGACGCCAGGGAGGTTAAAAGGCTTTTGTCATGCCTGCTGGTGCTCCTGCAGTGCGGTCTCCCCAACAGAGTGGGCGCCAGTCTATGAATTAGGCCACTTTGTAAGCTGTACCTGATTCAGACCTCTAGGCCTTTAAATATCAGTCACTGACTGTGCTCTGAGCCTGTCGTGGTCTATTATACCCCTCAGTGTGTGTCTTAGAAGCTTCTGCATATGATACCGTCCGATATCGTTGCTCCCTGTAATGTCAAAAATGTTGGAAAAATGCGTCTACACACAATTACGTGATTATTATCAATATTGCAACTACTTAACCCCAGATCAATCCGGCTTTCGTCCAAATCACTCAACTACAACCGCCCTTTTAAAAGTTTGTAATGATATCCAAGCTGGGATGGAACAAGGAAACCTAACTGGAGCATCTTCCTTGATTTTGCCAAGGCCTTTGACACAGTAGACCATGGCATCTTGTTAGAAAAACTTAAAAACTCTGGCATTGGTGATCACATGTTAACCTGGTTTCAATCATATGTATCCGACCGATCACAATATGTGTCAATTTCTGGCAGCTCCTCCCTCCCCCTCCCAGTCACGTGCGGTGTACCCCAAGGCTCGATACTCGGCCCCCTGCTATTCACAATATTCATAAATGATCTGCCCAACGTCTGCAAAGCCTCAACTGTACACATGTACGCAGACGACACCGTATCTATACCAGCAAACCAGATCTCCGGCAGCTGGAAGCCGTGCTGCAAGAACAATTCACAGAGGTAGAAAGTGGATCAAACACAACAAACCTTTTTTAAATACTGACAAAACTGTAACGATGCTCTTTGGAACAAAACCTAAACTACACAAATTGCAAAATCCCCATCTATGTGTGGGGACAAAATCAAATGACACGCTGACCCCAGTCACTTCTCTCAAATATCTAGGTATGTGGTTAGACCCAAATCTATCCTTTGGCCCCCACATCGAAAAACTCTCATCTAAACTTTACCCCAAACTAGGTGCCCTGTACAGAAACAAATCCTGCCTGAGCCCCGCTGTAAGAAAGCAGATTGTACAACAAATGCTTATGCCAGCTATTGAATACGGAGATGTAGTGTATGCAGCCGCCCCGCAAACACACCTTCAGAAACTTACTTCATTGTATAACTCATTCTGCCGCTTTGCGCTACAATGTAACTACATGACCCACCATTGTGACATGTTAAAAGAGCTAAACTGGCCATCGCTGGAATCTAGACGCACCCTTCACCTTTCCAGCCTGGTGTTTAAGAGCTTTTCTGGGAAGCTGCCACCCTACCTGAATAGACTGCTTCCCCCAGCAGCTCCCTCATCCTATAACCTCCGATCCAGGACCAGCACCTTACTTGCAATACCACAATACAAAAAGAAAGTGGCTCCATCCTCATTTTCCTACAGAGCACCACAATTATGGAATAACCTCCCAGACGCCATCAAATCTTCCCCCAGTCTTAAGTCACTCAAGAGCTCCTTACTAACATACCTCAATTCAGAATGCACCTGTAAACATGTAACACAGTGGCTCTATACAGAATGTACCTGTAAACATGTAACACAGTGACTATATACAGAATGCACCTGTAAACATGTAACATAGTGACTATATACAGAATGCACCTGTAAACATGTAACATAGTGACTATATACAGAATGCACCTGTAAACATGTAACATAATGACTATATACAGAATGCACCTGTAAACATGTAACACAGTGACTATATACAGAATGCACCTGTAAACATGTAACATAGTGACTATATACAGAATGCACCTGTAAACATGTAACACAGTGACTATATACAGAATGCACCTGTAAACATGTAACACAGTGACTATATACAGAATGCACCTGTAAACATGTAACACAGTGACTATATACAGAATGCACCTGTAAACATGTAACACAGTGACTATATACAGAATGCACCTGTAAACATGTAACACAGTGACTATATACAGAATACACCTGTAAACATGTAACACAGTGACTATATACAGAATGCACCTGTAAACATGTAACACAGTGACTATATACAGAATGCACCTGTAAACATGTAACACTGACTATATACAGAATGTACCTGTAAACATGTAACATAGTGACTATATACAGAATGCACCTGTAAACATGTAACCTAGTGACTATATACAGAATGCACCTGTAAACATGTAACACAGTGACTATTTCCTACATATTTATTTTTCTGTTAATCTGTATATTTGTGTTGTTAATATCTTGCATTGTATTACTTTGTGTTTCTGTAACTGTAACACTTCATTGTTCTCGAACCCAGGACATACTTGAAAACGAGAGAAATCTCAATGTATCCTTCCTGGTAAAATCCTTTATAAATAAATATTCTGGTTTGACTTCTGGCTTGTATATTTGACGTTGATTTTCTGTGTTTATCCCTTGGCATATGTTGACATTGTGTACCGCCCTCTGGCTTGTTATTACTGAGATATCTCTACTGTCCCTGATCTGTACTTTTTATGTGTTGTTTGTATACCTACTTTAGATTAGTACCTGGCCCCCATTATTATTATTATTATTATTATTATTATTATTATTATTCTTTATTTATAAAGCGCCAGCATATTCCGCAGCGCTGTACAATAAGCACAGTATAGACAGGGTTACAATACATTGAACAACATTTGACAAACAGTACAGGAGGAGATGAGGCCCTATTCCCGTAGGAACTCACAATCTGGGAGGGTTGAGGTTGGAAACAGGAGGAGAGGACTGTAAGGTGAGAGTGATTGATGGTTGCGTCAGTGAGTTGGGGGGGTCGGCTTCCCTAAATAGGAACGTTTTAAGGGAGCGTTTGAAGGAAGAGAAGTTAGGGGAAAGTCTGACAGTACGAGGGAGAGCGTTCCAGAGAGTGGGGGCTGCGCGTGAGAAATCCTGCAGTCTATCATGGGAAGAGGTGATGCGGGGAGAAGCTAGGCGCAGGTCACTGTTTGACCTTAGGGAGCGGGCTGGGGTGTATTTGGTGATTAGTGAGGACAGGTAGTGGGGCGCTGAGTTAGTGAGGGTTTTGTAGGTAAGGATAAGGATTTTGAACTTAATTCTGCAGTGGATGGGGAGCCATCAAGGACCAGATTCTTAGATTAGGGGTTTCCTCGCTTTGCTGGGTTTTGTCTGCGTGCTGGGTGACGCTATATCCTAACAGCTTTAAGAAAATAGCAAAAACCATTGCAGGGCACAAAGTATAGTTTACTTCTTGGGGTTTCAGTTTTAAATATAACAATGTTTATGTTAAAATAAACTATTGTTGTCTTTTTAGTACATTGTGTTCTAAATTCAATGGGCACTATTACAACTAGGGATGAGCCGAACATCCCCGAGTTCAGTTCGCATTCGAATTCAAACTTTTCAAAAGTTCGAACTCGAACACGAACTCAATACAAGTCAATGGGACTCAAAGTTCGATTTTTAGAGTGTCCTCCAAGAGGGCATACAGTCAAGTCCATAAATATTGGGACATGGACACAATTGTAACATCTTTGGCTCTATACACCACCACAATGGAGTTGGAATGAAACAAACACAATGTGCTTTAACTGCAGACTGTCAGCTTTAATTTGAGGGTATGTACATCCAACTCAGGTGAACGGTGTAGGACTTACAGCAGTTTGCAGATGTGCCCCCACTTGTTAAGGGACCAAAGGTAATGGGACAGAATAATAATCATAAATCAAACTTTCCCTTCTTAATACTTGGTTGCAAATCCTTTGCAGTCAATCACAGCCTGAAGTCTGGAACGCATAGACATCACCAGACGCTGGGTTTCATCCCTGGTGATGCTCTGCCAGGCCTCTACTGCAACTGTCTTCAGTTCCTGCTTGTTCTTGGGGCATTTTCCCTTCAGCTTTGTCGAGATCGCGCGAGGCGCTGGTCAGGTGGTTCGGCCCCTAGCGCTGCGCCTGGTCTCCCCGGCCGACCAAGATGGTGGCGCTCGGGGCTGGGGAATTCCGCCCCCGCAAACTGGCAGGAAGCCAGATAGTAAGGTGGCCGCCTGTGCCGCCTTACGCTAGCGCCGGCCCTGCCCCCACCGGCCCCCAGGAGATCGCCTGGAAGGGAGGGGGGGATCCGCTTGGATCCCTCTCCCTCCCGATCGGGAGGTCCCACAATAAAAAGCCAGGCACAGCTTAAAAGGGGAGAGTCTCCCCTTTTAAGCAGTGCCTGGCTTTAACCCCTTAGGCACCGGATCGCACTTCGGCGCCTTGCGGTGCCGAAGTGCGGCCTAGCTCCGGTGGGGGCAGCCATCTTGGATGGCGGCTCTACCCCCGGGTCCCCCCTCACTGCCTGACATCCTCACGCATAGCGTGATGACGTTAGATAGCCAGGGAACCCCTAGTTGCCCGGAATCCCCTGGTGGACATATTGGGGTTCAAATGAACCCCCTATCTCCAGAACCGTGGCAGCTAGGGGGTCATGGAGGGTGTCAATCGAAAGGCCTGAGCATGGCCTTTCGAATGATACCCAACATGACCAGGTATAAAGTAAAAAAATAAAAATAAATTAAAAAAGAACCATGTATTTTTGTGTGTTATTTTTATTAATGCAGCAATATTGTTCACATTTCAATTATAATGTGAACAATGATGCTGCACTAATGATTTTTTTCTATGGTGTGTGTTTGCTAAAAATCACATAATTCCCCCCAAAAAATTTAATAAGTCCCCATTTCTAATTTTTGTACAAGCGCAACCCATAGAAAACATAACCGCAAATGTTCATGTGATAAAAGGTGAAAAAAACACTTTACACGCTGCAGATGATTAAAAATTCAAGTTTTATTGCATTTTTTGTTATAATATACAGGCAGAACATGACGTATACATATAAAAATAATATATTATGAATCTGCCAGAAAGAACGATATATAATATGTCTGGGTCATATAATAAAATATGGCTTCAAATCGCGTTTAAACATGATGAGCGAAAGCGTTAAAAATGAGCTGAGCACACAGCGGTGAAATGCCTCAGCAGTGAAAGGGTTAAAGGAACAGTGAGTTTTCCATAAAATAAGGGTTAAAAATAAAAACGAAAAATTCCTTCAAATATCGTGCCTAGGAGGTCCCCATAACCTGCCCGTGAAGTGGCGGATTTGTAGGATGTATGGAAACATCGCCATCACAGACCCACACACGACACCTGGCACTCCCAGTCTGTGTACAATGTATCAAATTCATAAGAAGGGCTAATTAACATAGAAACATAGAAACATAGAAAAATGTTGGCAGATAAGAACCTTTCGGCCCATCTAGTCGCCCAATTACATGGATACTTAACCTGGATTTATCTTTTGTTTAGGATAACCTTATGCCTATCCCATGCTTGCTTAAATTCAATTACTGTTTTGGCCTCTACCACTTCAACTGGAAGACTGTTCCATGTATCCACCACCCTCTCAGTAAAATAATGCTTCCTGATGTTACTTTTAAACCTTTGCCCCTCTAATCTAAGACTATGTCCTCTTGTTTTGCTATTTTGTTTCCTTTTAAATATATGTTATTTCCAAACACTAATTAAACACCTGTTGTTTACGCCGTTTTGAGAGCACAGGTCATTTAGAGGTGAGAATCTTTGCACCTAGACATTAGTTTTTGATTCAATATCTAATAAACCGTTGCTTATAATATTCTGCAGTTAAGAGTCTCTTTATTTCTAAAAAATTTTTGTATTTTTTTTAAGCATTTATTTATATTTTTTTCAATTATTATTTTTTTCTGAACTCGAACAGAACACGCCAAAAAGTTCGAAGTTTGCGAACGGCCAAAGTTCGAATATAAGTCCAAAATGATCGAACCGAACAGCTCATCCCTAATTACAATCTTAACGCTAGTGATAGTGCTCAGATATGTGAGCTTTAACGTTAGGTTAAGTGACTTTAACGTATGCCACCTATATTATAACCTTAGTGCTAACGGGTTAAATAAATCTGATACTGCATCGGTGATTGCGCTAGCTTGCGCGAGCTTACTGTACTTTGCACTCCCTATACCTAACAGGGGGGGGGGCAACCAGTAAATAGCGTTGGACTTTGTAATCCTAAAGCTAATTAACACACCGATGTGTTAATGAAAAAATTAACCACAGCTAGAAGCTGGTGCTAACATACCATTTTTTGAGAGTCAGCACCAGTCGAAACCCACCCACAAAATCAGATATTCGCCTCTCATCCCGTGGCACGACCGGTGGACCAATCTACCATTTCTGGCTGCCGGGAGCAGAGTGAGACTCGGGACAAATAGTCCCCAGTCTCCCTCTGCGGCACAAACCTCTATTGAGTCCTATGGACTCCAGGAGGCATTACTCGTAGAGGGGCAGAAGCGCTGTCGCAAGTATCAGGGAGGGCTGCATTACAGGGCAGGCTGCTGAATTAGCGCTTGCCCCGTAATATGGTGCTAAAATGGGGACGCTATGGGAAACCTGCAGGGGCAGGTTTTCCCCATTTGCGTCCCTGTTTTAGCGCCAGCTTTGTTATAGTGCCCGTTTTTTACGCATATGTTGCAGGTTTGTGTTTCAGTTTGATTTGTTATCTGAGAGATACATGTTGTTCTTTAAAAGTAAATGGTTGTATTTAAATTTAATGCTGCTTTAATAATAGTTCACATGTACTTGTAAACTTTAAAAATAATAAATGTTCATTTGTTTTGACATCATCCTGTTTCATGAGACTGATCTTTTTTTAAAACCATATTATTGTTTTACTTTATTATAAAAACCTTCAAACATAACAAATACATTTTGAAAATAAGTTTTACCGACTTAGAAGAAGTTAGTAAGTTATGAAATATAAGTAATTATAACTTAAAAACATGGTTCCAGACAAGTTAATGTATGTAATCCTAATTTAAAACTATTGTCTATAAACTGAAAAAATTGAGTTGGCTTGTCTGGAACTATAGCTTTAAGTGAAGTTATGTATTCTTAACTTAAAACAATATCAGGGTAATTCAAAGAGATCAGAATGGCTGCCGGAAGGTAACGGAATAGTGAAAATCAGCGTTCGGTTACCTATCTTGGCCATTCGGCCATTCAGAGAGCAGGCAATATGCCAAATCCTGGCGAATTGCCTGCACATACGGTGCCTGTTCGGTGCCTGTTCGAGGGCAGTGAATCCCCATGAAAACGCACTGCTTCATCTATTCAGAGAACACAAACCAGCAGTGAAAGGTTCCCGAAATGCCCTGTTATTCAGTGGTTTAATTCGGCAGGTTTATTCATGTGAATCCCATAGACTTCAATGTTAAAAATATTCCCGTTTTAATTCAATATCTAATAAACCGTTCATTATAAAATTCTGCAGCAAAAAGTCTCTTTATTTATAGATTTTTTAGTATATTTTAAGCATTTTTCGGTATTTTTTTAAAAAAAACAAATTCTTTTTTTTAACTTTACTTCTTTTTTCTGTAACAGCCCTTTTTATTATCATTCATTGGATTTTATATGTAAATTTCAGACATTTTCTCTCAGTAGTTTCTTTGCAAACAGCGTTTCACTTTTCAAACCTGTTTTGCTAGTTTATTCCCTCCATTCGTCTGCGGTGTCGGCTTTTTCCGGCGGCTGTGCTGCGTGTGATCGGCTCCTGCTCGGGTTTTTCCGTGGTCTTCGGCTGGTTAATCCAGATGTTTTTGCGGGTTTCGGTGTGCATTTGCCGTGTTTTTGCGGTGACTTTTCGTCGGGTTTGCGGCAGATTCTCCCTGCAGTACGGCGGCCCTGTGGTGTTTGCTGAATACACCGCAGGGTCGCCGAAATGGGATCGCCGAATCGCCCGAATTGAAGAGAACGAAAAGTCACCGAACGTGCAGTGACATTTCGATTCTCTTTGAATTACCCTGTATGTTCTATAAACTGAAAGAAATTGAGTTGGCTTTACTTTACAGTATGAAAACATGAAAAGTGAAGTCAGAATAAAATAATCTTAGTAGACAATACTTAAAGCTGATCCAAATAGTTTGAGTAGAGAAGGCACAATATTTTTTACAGTTGCAGTTATAGAGAACCCGTACGCTTAGTTTATTAGTAATGCTAGCTATAATGGCAGCTTGTCACAGACCCCTATGTCCACCTGTCTGGCTCTCCAGACATTCGCTCACCAAGATCGGCCCGGCCTTCGAATCGCTCCGGATTCGATGCCCTGAGCAGTCGATCCGCTCCTTAGGTCTGCTGCTCCTTGCGGCTGGATGGAATGGAAGAATCGCTGAGTGTCTTCCCAGGTTAGAGGGTTGTTGTTCTGAATGAAACACCAGACAGGCTGTATGCTCAAACAGGAGATCTGAACTGCTTTATTGGGGGGGGACACAGGGTTTTTATGGTGACAGCATTCAAAGTTCCCGCCCACCCCAACACTTCCCATTGGCTAGTTTCAAGACCACTGCAGGCTTCACTCTGGTCCTCTTCGTGAGTCTGAGTCAGTGAGTCTATCTGGTTTATGCAGATGAGGTCTTGAACTGCTGGTAGGTTACTTCATGGTCAAGCACACACATTCGCAAACTGTGATCCCACACAGTAATTGACATAATCCATTGTCCCAATAAATCAGATTGGGAGAGTGTTTGCCTGGTAAGGGTAGATTAACAACGCCTCAAACATGCAGCAGATAAACAGATAGATAATAGCATTCTTGCATAATCACAGATTACTCAAACATTCTGCACAAACGAGGGCATTGAAAATATCCTCAGGCTGCACCTTCAAAACACATCTCCAAGTCCACATTAAACATTGTATAAGAAGGGGGATGGGATCTAAAACAGGGGAACACAAAGGGAATGAAGTCTGTCTGTTGCTTCAAGTAGGGGAGCGCAATGATAGCTGCTTATTCATTAGATTAGGCAGAGATTTAGTTTCCATTGTAATTACTGATAAATATATGTTGTGCTGGTTTGTTCAGCTTCTAATAAATATTTTTGGATTGTAGAAAGCAGGGAGTGTAACGTCCTATGCTCAGGGTTTAAGTATAGTATAAATTAGTTGCTGGATTGAGAGGGATTTTATATAGATTTATAGCAATTACACAACTGAATAACCTTTGTAAATATAGGGGGTTATTCAGAGAGCCCCGAAATGTCACCGACATTTCAATGCTCTCTCGTTCCCCGCACTACGGCGAATCAAATTTCCCCACCCTGCGGTGAATTCACTATTCCCCGCAGTGCCCCCGGAGTGCAGGGAACGGACCCGAAAATCTGCCACAAAATCACTCCGGGTTATTCAAAGAGAATCGAAAAGCCACCGCACGTTTGGAGACTTTTCGTTCTCTTCAATTTGGTGCGATTCGGCGATCCCATTTCGGCGACCTTGCAGTGTATTCAGCAAACACCACAGGGCCGTCGTAGTGCAGGGAAAAGCTGCCGCAAACCCGATGAACACTCACCGCAAAACCCGGGGAAAGGCTCACCGAAACCCGCAAAAACATCTGGATTAACCCCGTTGAACACGCCGGAGAAACCCGAGCAGCCGCCGATCACAGTGCAGAGCAGCCGCCGGAAAAACCCGACACCGCAGACGAATGGAGTGAAAAAAAAACAAAACAGTTTGCTTGAATGTTTGAAAAGTGAAATGCTGTTTGCAAAGAAACTACTGAGTGAAAATGTCTGAAATTTACATATAAAATCCTATGAATGATAATAAAAAGGGCCGTTACAGAAAAAAAGAAAACATTCTTTTTCCTTTTTTTTAATCGTTTTAACAAAAAAATCCAAAAAATGCCTAAAAGATCCTAAAAAATCTATAATTAAAAAGAGACTTTTTGCTGCAGATTAAAATAAACCTTTTTTTAGAAAAGAGATTCACACTCCAGAGCGCAAACCTGTACCTAATGAAAGAGTGGGAGGAGAGGTCTTTTCTCTCCAGGTGGCGTATTGCTCAAAGGTTGAGTCTATATGTACATATATTCACACAAAATTGCATAAGCAAAGATGTAAGCATACATATATCATATAAAATTTAAAAACAGCATTGCATATATGCTCTGATTGATATAAAAGATCCTTTGTAATGCAGTATTGGTGGTATATCGCCACCTAGTGTCCGTATTTCAAAAAGTCTTTCAATTGAAAAAATGTGTAATAAATAAAAGTTCTTTCCGATCTGCAGCACTTCTCTGTCTCTCTTGTACCTCCGAGAGAACAGGAGAGTGTGATTAGAATTGTGCCAAGCACTGCATATTATTAGTCTGAATGATGGATGCACTTACGCAGGTTTATTCCTCGTGCTGCAAGCGGCTGCTCTGTGAAAGCACTCTTCTTTTGGTGCTTACTCCTCTGTTCCTGTGGTGATCAGTCCCAGGGCCCAGCAGATCCAGGACTTCCCTTCTGGGGGTGCTAGGATTCTTTGTATGGTGTCTTGGTTAAAAGCAATACCGGAAGCAGGGATGGCCAATAAAGAAGTGGATTTTATTCACATAAGTATAAAAAAACAATAAAATGGGCTTGGTGGAGATATAAAACAAATTAAAATAAATGGTGTCCTTTAAAACGCGTTTCACCACTCAGGTGGCGGCTTCATCAGAGAAGTGCCGCAGATCAGAAAGAACTTTTATTTATTACACTATTTTTTCAATTGAAAGACTTTTTGAAATACGGACACTAGGTGGCGATATACCACCAATACTGCATTACAAAGGATCTTTTATATCAATCAGAGCATATATGCAATGCTGTTTTTAAATTTTATATGATATACTAGTTGTAAAGCCTGCCCAGAGGGCAGTCTATTGTGGATATACTGCCCCTGCTCATGTATACTGCCCCAGCTCGTGGATACTGCCCCAGCTCGTGGATATTGCCCCAGCTCGTGGATACTGCCCCAGCACGTGGATATTGCCCCAGCACGTGGATATTGCCCCAGCTCGTGGATACTGCCCCAGCTCGTGGATATTGCCCCAGCTCGTGGATACTGCCCCAGCACGTGGATATTGCCCCAGCACGTGGATGGATACTGCCCCAGCACGTGGATATTGCCCCAGCTCGTGGATACTGCCCCAGCTCCTGGATATTGCCCCAGCACGTGGATACTGCCCCAGCACGTGGATATTGACCCAGCACGTGGATATTGCCCCAGCACGTGGATATTGCCCCAGCACGTGGATACTGCCCCAGCACGTGGATACTGCCCCAGCACGTGGATATTGCCCCAGCACGTGGATACGGCCCAGCACGTGGATATTGCCCCAGCACGTGGATTGATACTGCCCCAGCACGTGGATACTGCCCCAGCACGTGGATACTGCCCAAGCTCGTGGATACTGCCCTAGCACGTGGATATTGCCCAGCACGTGGATGGATACTGCCCCAGCACGTGGATATTGCCCCAGCTCGTGGATACTGCCCCAGCTCCTGGATATTGCCCCAGCACGTGGATACTGCCCCAGCACGTGGATATTGACCCAGCACGTGGATATTGCCCCAGCACGTGGATATTGCCCCAGCACGTGGATATTGCCCCAGCACGTGGATACTGCCCCAGCACGTGGATACTGCCCCAGCACGTGGATATTGCCCCAGCTCGTGGATACTGCCCCAGCTCGTGGATACTGCCCCAGCTCGTGGATACTGCCCAAGCTCGTGGATACTGCCCCAGCTCGTGGATACTGCCCCAGCACGTGGATACTGCCCAAGCTCGTGGATACTGCCCCCAGCTCGTGGATATTGCCCCAGCTCGTGGATATTGCCCCAGCTCGTGGATACTGCCCCAGCTCGTGGATACTGCCCCAGCTCGTGGATACTGCCCAAGCTCGTGGATATTGCCCCAGCTCGTGGATATACTGCCCCAGCACGTGGATATTGCCCCAGCTCGTGGATACTGCCCCCAGCTCGTGATATACTGCCCCAGCACGTGGATATCGCCCCAGCACATGGATATGGCCCCCCGCTCGTGGATATACTCACCTACATCGGCCCTCCAGCGATGGCGGTCCGCGCTTCCAGCGTCCTCTCTCTCTCTCTCCGTTGGTCGCCGGGATGACGTCACGAAAGCCTTGACCCCCGGGGTCAAAGGCTTTCGTGACGTCATTCCGGCGAACAACGGAGCGAGAGAGAGAGGACGCTGGAAGCGGGACCGCCATCGCTGGAGGAGCTAAGGGCCGATGTAGGTGAGTATGTGTAGGCAGCATCCCCTACATTGGCCCGGAGCCTCAGCGGTGGCTGTCGTAGGCTGCTCGGCCGGCCTCCAGGCTTAGGCGAGCCCCCGGCTCGGCTGGGCCTGTAGGCCCAAGCCAAGCCGGGGGCTCGCCTGAGCCTGGAGGCCGGCGAGCAGCCTGCGACAGCCGGAGGACAGTCACCGCTGGAGCTCAGGGCTAATGTAGGTGAGTATGTGCTCTCCACACCCACCCTGCTTACTCGGCCGGTATCCAAGCTTAGGCGAGCCCCCGGCTTGGGCCTAGAGGCCCAGCAGAGCCGGGGACTCGCCTGAGCATGGAGGCCGGTCGAGTTGCATGCTCGGCCGTCCTCCAGGCTCAGGCGAGTCCCTGGCTCGGCTGGGCCTCTAGGCCCAAGCCAAGCCGGGGGCTCGCCTGAGCCTGGATGCCGACCAAGCTTAGGCGAGCCCCCGGCTTGGCGTGGGCCTAGAGGCCCAGCCGAGCCGGGGACTCGCCTGAGCCTGGAGGACGCCCGAGCATGCAACTCGACCGGCCTCCATGCTCAGGCGAGTCCCCGGCTCGGCAGGGCCTCTAGGCCCAAGCCAAGCCGGGGGCTCGCCTAAGCTTGGATACCGGCCGAGCAAGCAGGGTGTGTGTTGTGTAGAGCACATACTCACCTACATCGGCCTCGAGTCCTCCACCGGTTCCACACATACTCACCGACATCGGCCCTTAGCTCCTCCAGCGATGGCGGTCCCGCTTGCAGCATCCTCTCTCTCTCCGTTGCTCGCCAGGATGACATCACGAAAGCCTTTGACCCCCGGGGTCAAAGGCTTTCGTGACGTCATTCCGGCGAACAACGGAGAGAGAGAGGATGCTGCAAGCGGGACCGCCATCGCTGGAGGAGCTAAGGGCCGATGTCGGTGAGTATGTGTTAGGCAACATCGGCCCTGAGCTCCAGCGGTGACCTCCTCCGGCCGAGCAGGCTGCTCGCCGGCCTCTACGCTTAGGCGAGTCCCCGGCTCGGCTGGGCCTGTAGGCCCAAGCCAAGCCGGGGGCTCGCCTAAGCCTAGAGGCCCGCCGAGCAGCCAGCGGCAGCTGGAGGAGGTCTCCGCTGGAGCTCAGGGCCGATTTTGGGGTGTATTTTTTGGGAACGTTCGGCCGATCCTCCAGCGGTGACCTTCTCCGGCTGCCGCTGGCTGCTCGGCGGGCCTCTAGGCTTAGGCGAGTCCCCGGCTCGGCTGGGCCTGTAGGCCCAAACCGAGCCGGGGGCTCGCCTAAGCCTAGAGGCCCGCCGAGCAGCCAGCGGCAGCCGGAGGAGGTCTCCGCTGGAGCTCAGGGCCGATTTTGGGGTGTATTTGTTTGGGAACTTCGGCCCCGATCCTCCAGCGGTGACCTTCTCCGGCTGCCGCTGGCTGCTCGGCGGGCCTCTAGGCTTAGGCGAGTCCCCGGCTCGGCTGGGCCTGTAGGCCCAAACCGAGCCGGGGGCTCGCCTAAGCATAGAGGCCCGCCGAGCAGCCAGCGGCAGCCGAGGAGGTCTCCGCTGGAGCTCAGGGCCGATTTTGGGGTGTATTTTTTTGGAACTTCGGCCCCGATCCTCCAGCGGTGACCTCTCCGGCTGCCGCTGCTGCTGCTCGCGGGCCTCTAGGCTTAGGCGAGTCCCCGGCTCGGCTGGGCTGTAGGCCAAACCGAGCCGGGGGCTCGCCTGAGCCTGGAGGGCCGCCGAGCAGCCAGCGGCAGCCGGAGGAGGTCTCCGCTGGAGCTCAGGGCCGATTTTGGGGTGTATTTGTTTGGGAACTTCGGCCCCGATCCTCCAGCGGTGACCTTCTCCGGCTGCCGCTGGCTGCTCGGCGGGCCTCTAGGCTTAGGCGAGTCCCCGCTCGGCTGGGCCTGTAGGCCCAAGAGCCGGGGGCTCGTCTGAGCCTGGAGGGCCGCCGAGCAGCCAGCGGCAGCTGGAGGAGGTCTCCGCTGGAGCTCAGGGCGATTTTGGGGTGTATTTGTTTGGGAACTTCGGCCGATCCTCCAGCGGTGACCTTCTCCGGCTGCCGCTGGCTGCTCGGCGGGCCTCTAGGCTTAGGCGAGTCCCCGGCTCGGCTGGGCCTGTAGGCCCAAACCGAGCCGGGGGCTCGCCTGAGCCTGGAGGGCCGCCGAGCAGCCAGCGGCAGCCGGAGGAGGTCTCCGCTGGAGCTCAGGGCCGATTTTGGGGTGTATTTGTTTGGGAACTTCGGCCCCGATCCTCCAGCGGTGACCTTCTCCGGCTGCCGCTGGTTGCTCGGCGGGCCTCTAGGCTTAGGCGAGTCCCCGGCTCGGCTGGGCCTGTAGGCCCAAACGAGCCGGGGGCTCGCCTGAGCCTGGAGGCCCGCCGGCAGCCGGAGGACGGTCACCGCTGGAGGATCGGGGCATCTGGCCGTGTAAACACACGGGTAGCTGCGCGCGGCTCGTGCCGTTTTTTTTGTTTTTTTTTTTCAGCGGGCACGCGCAGCTACCTGTGTTCTAACGGCCGCTTTCAAATGTCCGTCGCGCATGCGCAGACGGCTTTTGGCGACGGACAGTTTTTAGCTTATCCTTTTATAGTATAGATGTATGCTTACATCTTTGCTTATGCAATTTTGTGTGAATAGTATATGTACATATAGACTCAACCTTTGAGCAATACGCCACCTAGAGAGAAAAGACCTCTCCTCCCACTCTTTCATTAGGTACAGGTTTGCGCTCTGGAGTGTGTCTCGCTCTTCTAATAATTGTTATTACAGACAAAGTGTTTTGGGGGTTTTGACTCTGTCAACCCACTCATCACAGAGCTGCACCCAAAAGGTACCTTCACCACCTCACCCAGCGCTCCATAGGTATTGTGAAACCTTTTCCTAAAATAATAAACCGTATATAGATATTGAATTAAAACGGGAATATTTTTAACATTGAAGCCTATGGGATTCTCCTGATTAAACCTGCCGAATTAAACCACTGAACAGCAGGACATTAGGGGAACCTTTCACTGCTGGTTTGTGTTCTCTGAATAGATGAAGCATTGCTTCTCTATGGGGATTTCACTGCCCTCGAACAGGCACCGAACAGGCACCGTATGTGTAGGCAATTCGCCAGGATTTGGCGAATTGCCTGCTCTCTGGATAGCCGAATGGCCAAGAAAGGTAACCGAACACTGATTTTCACTGTTCCGTTACCTTTCGCCAGCAATTCGGAGCTCTCTGTATAACCCTGACTGTAAAACTGTGGAAGACCTGCCGACATCACTCAAACGCCGCAAAAATAAACACCAAACACGTACGGAAAATGGCGCTGATCTGCCAAACACAGCACAGAGCAGTCGCCGGATAAAGCCAACAAACTGCCGGACGGGGTGAAAAAAGCATAATACAATTGAAAGTGTCAAAATTGAAATTCTGTTTGCAAAACAAATACTGAACAAAAATGCCTGAAATTTACAAATAAGATCATATGAATGATAATAAAAAGGGCTGTTACAGAAAAAAGAAAAAATGCTTTTTAAAGGAAAAAAAAACAACAGAAAAACAATCTCTTTTTCTGTGTGTGTTGTTTTTATTAATGCAGTAATATTGTTCCCATTTTAATTATGTGAACAATGATGCTGCACTAATATTTTTTTTCTATGGGGGGCGTTTGCTAAAAATCATTTCCCCCCAAAAAAATGTAAAGAGTCTCCATTTCTAATTTTTTTAACAAGCGCACCCCATAGAAAATATAAACGCAAAGGCTCGCATGTTAAAATGTGAAAAAAAACACTTTGTTTACACGCTGTAGATGATTGAAAATTCGAATTTTATTGCATTTTTTGTTGTAATATACAGACAGGACATGATGTATACATATAATAATGATATATTATGAATCTGCTGAGTCTGCCGGAAAGAACGATATATAATATGTCTGGGTCATATAATAAAATAAGGCTTCAAAACGCGGTTAAACATGATGAGCGAAACCGGTAAAAATGAGCTGAGCACACAGCGGTGAAATGGCTCAGCAGCGAAAGGGTTAAGTAACAGACATGTCACAGAGGAAAGTACAACAATAAGGAGGCACACAGGTCGCTGTGCTTAAAACATTAAAGATATGAGAGACAGAGAGCCGCGTGAATTAGGAAAGTAAGACATCACTTTATAGTTGGGGAAAGAAAAGAAAAGAGGGGAAAGACGCGAGAAAAATACATAAAATAAAATAAAGGAGAAAGAGAATGGGGGAGGGGGGGAAGCCAGATCCTGGGGTGCATTGGGCAGCCAGATCCTGAGAAAGTGGGAAGAAAGGTTTCCAAGAAAACGCTTGTAATATGATAAAGTGAGGCCATCAGGGCATTGTGCAGATTTAGGCTAATGTCAGACGAGCACAGTCTGAGCGCGTTCTGTGTTTGTGCATAACGGACGGACGTACTGACAGAAGATATTGTAGACGCCGCACAGTTCCTTATTCTTGACGGATGTAGAAGAAAAAGGGAATTACGAGAAACCAAATTAATTTGTTAATCCACAGCAGGAAGACAGGTACAGTCAGCCAGACCAAAAAAACATCTGAACGTCTGAAATGCGCTGCGTCTGATGTCCCATCATAACGCACACACACAGGACGCTACGCGGACACGGCGCACTCTGTGCGTCTGTCGTAGCGGTTTTACATCGAGGCCTAAATGGCGTCCATTGCCACCTGCGTGGCGCGTGCGCATGTACTTCGTGTGTGGGTCTCTATTGGTCACAAAACAATGCTACGATGGATGTTAAACTGCAGCGACACGGACGTGATTACTGCGTTCGCCTGACATTAGCTTAGAGGACTTTAGAGCGTCAGACAGCTCTTCAATCATGAGGGGGGATTCCAGGAGATGAGCGGCAGGTGTAAAAGAATGTCTTAGAGCGCAGGCAGAGTCTGTGATAGGAGGAATTAAGCCGCGTCCAGAGCTCTCTCCATGAAGAGATGCTCCGGCCTATGGGAGTCTTTGTGTAAAGGTTTCCAGCTCATGGATTTATGTTTTATTCTATATTTAACGGATAACATTTATTTCAAACATGGGATGCGAAGTTATGATAAAAACAATTTCAAGAAAAATCATTTGCAGGGTTATTCAGAGAAAGGTGAAAACCTTGAGAATTGCCAGGAGAATGAACAATCTAGACCAAATAGACGATTTGGAAAGTGAGGTAAATGGGAGAATTTTTCTGGTTTGACTATTTTGACCTAATATTTTCAATTTTCCAGTCATTCTCAAGGTTTTCACCTCTTTCTGAATAGCCCTGTTGGTAGTGAAGAGGTTAATCATTTTACTCTGTCACTGGGAATTCATTGCGTGGAGTAACTGCGGCCGTTATTATGAAATCAGACACACCTGTCCCCTCCTTATATTTGCGGATTCAATTCTTTCTCGCTCACGTCTTTCTTTGTCTCTTTCCTGATCGTCGGCTTTCTTGATATATTTAAGAACAAATCCCATCCTGTCGTTCCTTTCTCTCCTCGGGTCTCTCTCGTTCTTCATGCACAAGTCGACTTCCTCCAGAACCTGGCAGAGAAGCTTCAGGATCTCCTCGTGTTTTCCCCGCACTCTCTGGTGATCTTCCTCCGTGTAGTTTTCGATGGAGTAGATCTGGTAGGCTCCCATGTCCTTAAACGCCGCTTGCTGCGCAGTCAGACCGCCATGAGATTTATGGGTTAGAAGAACCAGAGGCTTGATTCCTGGAGAAAGAGAATAAATACTTATCAATCAGTGAAATCATTAGCGACGCTGAATTAAGAGACGCCGAATAAAGCGAGTAAAGACAAAGGGCAGTATTACAATGTTGGTGCTAACTTAACCAGAGCTGTTGTAAACTTAAAACCTCCATAGGCTATAATGGCTCTGGTTAAGTTAGCACCGGCTTTGTAATACGGCCAGAAAACTGCAAAACAGCTTCACAGTCATGGAAAATGAAGCCGTGTCACATGTAACGAGTATGAGGCATTTCCCAGTGTGTAATGCAGCAAGGCAGCAGATTGAGTAAAGCCTAGGTGGGGGAGGGGGTTAAAGCAAAGAGCAAATAATTAGGGGATAATGAGAGTTTGAAATAAAGGAACGCTCTGTACTGAAAAGTAGTGTGTCCTTTTTTTGCCGTTATATAGTTGGGTAGATCCTGCGACGGCCTCTGCACAATCATTTATTTATTTACTTTTATCT
This sequence comes from Leptobrachium leishanense, assembly GCA_009667805.1. Classification (NCBI taxonomy): domain Eukaryota; kingdom Metazoa; phylum Chordata; class Amphibia; order Anura; family Megophryidae; genus Leptobrachium; species Leptobrachium leishanense. Next base: position 37,406 of record RXON01001969.1, on the reverse strand, counting down.
CATGTTTTTCCCTCCATCACAACCCAAATAAGTACTTATTTATTTTTTCTTATTTCTGGGGATTTTACCTCCCCCCCCTCTTAGGGATGAGCTGTTCGGTTCGGAGTTTGCATCGAACATCGCCTGTTCGCCTGTCCTGTTCGCCTGTTTGCGAATACGAACATTTCCGCGTGTTCGCCGCGTGTTCGCCCACAATGCACCACAATGGACCACAATGCACTTTCCCACTGGCCTGTAACTCGTAATTGGCTACAGCCTGAACCTGACCACAGGTCTGGTGCAAGACAGGTTAAACACTATGCCAATGACGGCTCAGAGTCCTGATTGGGCAAATTTTGCCCAATCATGGGCTCACAGAGCTAAGTTCCGCAGCACACTGTATAAGGTTTCACACAGCACTTCAGGATGCGTTTGAGAGGAGATTGTTGTGTTAGTGTGTGTTCTCACTGCCAGTCTGCCACCAGCTACTGGGGGGTCTCATTTCTACAAAATATCTGGGAAATGTTCTAATCTGTGTGTTCTCACTAGGGATGAGCTGTTCGGGTTCGGACGGTTCGGAGTTCGACCCGAACTTTGGCAGTTCAAAAGTTTGCGAATTTCAAACTTTTTGGGCGTGTTCGGATCGAGTTCGAAAAAAAAAAAGAAATTTTGAAAAAAGTATAGAAAATGCTTAAAAAAATACTAAAAAATCTAGAAATAAAGAGACTCTTTACTGCAGAATATTATAAGCAACGTATGTGGAAAGATTATCAACTCTAAATGACCTCTGCTCACAAAGTTGTACCGGCTGGGTGGAGTAGAGGTAATGTCACCGCTCTGCATGGAGAGAGCCTGTGGAGTCATGGGCTCGATCCCAGCGAGCAACCTCTCCAGTAAGTGTCCTTGGCAAGACACCTAACGGTACATACTCGCCACCCAGGACATACTTGAAAACGAGAGAAATCTCAATGTATCCTTCCTGGTAAAATCCTTTCACAAGAAACGGGCATAACACCAGGTGTTGGTGTTTTTTAGTCTGGTAATCAATTTGATACATTGTACAATATAGTGAGGGGGTGGGGTGGTGTCTGTCTCTGAGATTTTAGAATTAATTTCCCTCCTAAAACATCCTAATATGCTGCATTTAACCCTTTCGCTGCTGAGGCTTTTCACACCTCTGTGCTGAGGTCATTTTTACCGCTTTCGCTCATTACATAGTTACATAGTTACATAGTTATATAGGCTTTAAAAAGACATGCGTCCATCGGGTTCAGCCTCTCTCACATAACCTACTGCTGTTGATCCAAAAGAAGGCAAAAAACCCAGTCTGAAATGCTTGCCAATATGCAATATACTGGGAAAAAATTCCTTCTTGACCCCAGAATGGCAGTCAGATTTCTCCTTGGATCAAGAAGCTTTGACCCACATATTAAATATTATAACCCTTAATATTCTGTGTCTGCAGGAAGTCATCCAGTCGTTTTTAAAAAGTCTGTACAGACTCTGACCCAACCACCTCAACAGGCAGAGAATTCCACAGCTCATCATGTTTAACCGCGTTTTGTAGCCATATTTTGATATATGACCCAGGCATATTATATATCGTTCTTTCCGGCAGACTTGGCAGATTCATAATATGTCATTATTATATGTATACGTCATGACCTGTCTGTATATTATAACAAAAAATGCAATAAAATTAGAATTTTCAATAATTTATTATGTGTAAAGTGTTTTTTTTAACATTTTAACATGCGATCGTTTGCGGTTATATTTTGTATGGGATGCGCTTGTTAAAAAAATTAGAAATGGGGTCTCGTTACATTTTTTTTTTGGGGAAAAATTTGCTTTTTTAAACAAACGCACCGCATACAAAAATCGTTAGTGCAGCATTATTGTTCACATTATAATTGAAATGGGAACAATATGCTGCATTAACAAAACAGAAAAAAAACTTGTTTATTTTTTTAGAATTTTTTTTTTAAAAAATATTTATATTTTATAATTTTTATTTTTTATTTTTTTTTAAAAAACATTTTTCATGCTCATGTTTAGTATCATTGGAAAGGCCATGCTCTGGCCGATCCAACAATATCAAACATTAACCCCTAGCTGCCACGGATCGGGAGATAGGGGGTTCATTGGAACCCCCTATCTCTCACATTGGTGGCAGCTAGGGGTTACCTCCAGGACTGGCGTCAATCGTGCTATGCATGATGACGCCAGTCCTCAGGGGGAGTTCCTGGAGGCTTGGCCGACATCCAAGATGTCGGCCAGCTCCAGGAGAGGATCACGATCCGGCGCTTTCAGCGCCGATTCGTGATCCGGCTCACCAGGGGTTAATCACAGCCACCGTTTGGAAGGGCAGGCTGTGCCCTTCCAAATGGTGCCTGGATTAACCCTCTGCCACCCGGCGATCGGGAGGGAGAGAGGTCTGAAGGACCTCCCCCCCTCCCTTTCAGGCGCTTCCTCCGTACATGTGGGGGGGGCGCCTGAATTAGATGTCATTGCGCCGCCGCGATGACATCTAATTGCTCCGCCGGGGTCCCGGAGTGCTGGGCTGACATCTAAGATGTCAGCCCGCACCGGGGGGTGCAGCAATCTGCCGGAATCCGGCGGATTGCTGCCTTCTGTGCATAGCACAGGAGAACCACTTGGCTGGACGCGCTGAGCGCGTCCATAGCAGTCAAGTGGTTAACTGGTGTTTCAAAAAAATCTAAAGCAATGTTATTTTTCACCTCGGGATTAAACATTCACAGGGTTATTCAGAGAGCGGTGAAAAGCAGGAGAATGACTGGAGAAGTGAAAATTCTAGGTCAAAATAGCCAAACCAGAAAAATTCTCCCATTTAACTCACTTTCCAAATCGGCTATTTGGTCTAGATTGTTCTCTTCTCCTGCCAGTTCTCCTGGCTTTCACCTCTCTCTCAGGGTTGTTCAGAGAAAGGTGAAAACCACTAGAATGGCAGGAAAAGAGAACAATCTGGACCAAATAGCTGATTTGGAAAGTGAGATAAGGCTAGGGTCAGACTAACGCATTTTTCGCAGCGACCGTCAAAAATTGCGTCCAAACGCATTGCCGTATTTTTTCACGGATTGCGCGAAAACGGTCATACGATGCGCATTTTTGTGCGTGATTTTTTAAGGATCCAAACCAGGAAACTTTGGGTGTCTGGACATTATGTTGGCCGGACGTCTCCAAATCACGCTAGTGGACGCAGCGCACTCTGTACGTCCATATTAGCGGTCCTGCGTTCTCGAAAAAAATGCGTTCATTTTCCACTTGCGTTGCGCAGCCGGACTTTCGTGCGACCGTACTTCGTATATTGGCCGTCATTGCCCGTCATTTGCTGCTAGTGCGGCCGTGATTAAGTGCGCCTAAACGCACGTTAAAAATTCGCTCTTCACCGCTCTCTGAATAACCCTGACAGGGTTATTCAGAGAAAGGTGAAACTCAGGAGAATGACTGGAGAATGGAAAATTCTAGGTCAAAATAGCCAAACCAGAAAAATTCTCCCATTTATCGCACTTTCCAAATCGGCTATTTGGTCTAGAATTTTCCATTCTCCTGCTTTTCACCGCCAAAAAATCACTAAACTTTTTCTGCGCGTCCTAAAATGTCTTTTCATACAGGCTGCCGCCCCAAGCAGTTGTTTATGGATAGATTAAAGGAAAAACATTTACCATCATATGAAACGTCATTTATTTGTTTTTAAGTGTTTCTATACATCCTAGAAATCCGCCACTTCACGGGCAGGTTATGGGGACCTCCTAGGCATGATATTTGAAGGAATTTTTTGTTTTTATTTTTAACCCTTATTTTATGGAAAACTCACTGTCCCTTTAAAAATGTTTTTTTTAAAACTTTTTGTCCTTGTTTCCTGTCCCCAGGGCACTACCCGGACCCCCATACACCTTTTATGGCAAATATGTAGCATATATGCCCTCTTGGAGGGCACTCTAAAAACCGAATTTTTAGCCCCATTGACTTGCATGGGAGTTCGGTTTTGGGTTCGGACCCGAACAAATGGGAAGTTCGGGTTCGGGCTCGAACCGAACTCGGGGGGTGTTCAGCTCATCCCTAGTTCTCACTGCCACCCAGGAATTTGTGGGTCAGTAATTTCTACAAAATATTTGGGAATTGAGGTAATCTTTGTCTTGTCACAGCCAGTGCCACACAGTATTTTGGGGGTCAGTAATTTCTCCAAAATATCTGGGAATTGAGGTAATCGGTGTCTTGTCACTGGCTGCCACCAAGTATTTTGGGGGTCAGTAATTTCTCCAAAATATCTGGGATTGAGGTAATCGGTGTCTTGTCACTGCCACTCATCAGGGGGTCTCACTGAATTTAATAGGATTTCTGAGACTTGTAATCTGTGTCTTCTCACTGCCAGCTATCAGGGGGTCCCACATACTTCTAGCAGATTTCTGCGAATTGCAATCTGTGTCTTGTCACTGTTGTCAGCTATCAGAGGGTCCTATCAGGGGTCTCACTGATTTATAGGAGGTTTCTGAGACTTGTAATCTGTGTCTTCTCACTGCCAGCTATCAGGGGGTCCCACATACTTCTAGCAGATTTCTGCGAATTGCAATCTGTGTCTTGTCACTGTTGTCAGCTATCAGAGGGTCCTATCAGGGGGTCTCACTGAGTTATACCAGAGTTCTGGAAATCTTTAATCTTTATACCAGAGTTGAATCAGAGTTCTGTATATCTTTAATCTATATATCTCTCACCATGTCAGAAAGACCAAAAAGGACAGGCAGACGCTCTCACACTCAGATAAGAGGGCAAGCAGCCTCTGTGTCAGAAGGCTGTGCCTGTGGTCATGGTGGATGTGGTGTATCCTCTGCAGGGGCACGGTTGTCCTTTCTAATTGGTGCTGGCCGTCTTAGGCTAGGGACAGATGAGCGCATTTTCTGCGGCCACCGTAAAAATGTACGTCGATGTGTGCGAACGCATTTTTTCACGGAATACGCTTAAGTGGTCAGACGATGCGCAATTCTGGACGTATTTCATGACGGTGGGGTAAAAAGAAGTCTAGGGAAATCCGGCTGTTTGAGCGTTATGTAGGCCGCACACTAGCAGCGTCTGACCTCTCCTAATCACGCACACACGCCGCTATGCGGCCGCAGCGCACTCTGTACGTCTGTAGCAGCGGTTTCACGTTCTGAGAAAAATGCGTTCATTTGCCGGTTGCGTGGTGTCGGCGCACCTTTGTACGCACGTACTGCGTATATTGGCCGTCATTGGCCGTTATGTGCTGCTACTGCCGCCGTGATTTAGTGCGCCTGCACGCGCGTTCCGACTGCCCCACTCTGACCCTAGCCTTAAGCAGCAGCAACATACAGAGGATTTGGTGGATTGGCTAACCAGGCCATCCTCATCCTCCGAGTCCTCTGCCAGCCAGGCTTGTAGTGCTTTACAGTAGACATGTGCATTCGTTTTAGTACTAAAACTATTTATTCCGAATTTTGGGATAATTTAGTTTTCGTATGATTCAAGAGATACTCAACTCCTCAATACAAAAAACGAAAGAAACTAAAATAAAATGCACTACATTTTAGTTTCAGTCCTTTTTGTGATATTACATTGATGAGTGAAGGAGACCAGCAATTTAGAGCGCAACATCGCAAAGCTACAGAAAAGGTTTGTGTTTGTATGCGTAATCCTTCCCGACCCCTACCCAAAAATCTGACAGTGATAGAGCTCCAGAATACTCACTCGCAGCACAGTCAGCCAGCACAGGAGAGGAAACCTTTACTTAACCCTTGCATGTCTATGAGGCAGACAAGATGATAAAAGCAGCTGGAGAGGGAAAACATTGAAATAAATCACACTGAAAGCTAATGACAGAGGACGCAGCACTGGGAGAAGAGAGGGACTTTATAAAATGTGTGTTATCTCCCCTCCCGCTCTGCATAATAGGGGCTTAGGTCTGATATATTTTAAATTATCCAGGAGCACTATCCCCCTTTCATCATCTATAATAAACGTTTTATATGAAGTCCCTCTCCTCTCCCAGTGCTGCTTGTTATAAAGGGGTTTTTACGTTTGATACATTTAGTATCCAGCTCTCAGTTACTCTGTCATTGTGAGCCTTCAGTGTGATTTATTTGAATGTTTTCCCTAGATTTAAAGTGCTTTATTTTATTATAAAAGTAAATTTGCACCAGTCATCTCTTCTCTGAGCTTTCAGACCGATTTACGTTAATATTTTCCCTCTCCCCTACTTTTATATTCCTGTCTGTCTCTCCCACAGAGATACAAAGTTTAAGTAAAAGTTCCCTCTCCTGTCCTGTGCTAAGCATTGCATTCTGAAGTTCTGCACCCTCCACATGCCAATTCAGTAGGATGTTCTATACAGAGAAGGGCATTAATTAATGCAGGATGATGTTCCATACATTATACAGAGAGGGGTATTAATTCAGGAGGATGTTGTATAAATTATACAGAGAGGGGTATTAATTAATGCAGGTGGATGTTCTATACATTATACAGAGAGGACCCCTTTTTGTTTTAGCCCTTTAAATCCAGTGGCTGTGAGCGCTGAGATCGGCTGCTTGTTATATTATCTCTCAGTACAATGTATCAGGCTCAACTGTTACAGTAACTGTCTGTAACAGTGCTCAGAGTTTCTGTAAAACAAGGAAATAATCTAGTTCTAACCTCTTATATATAAAACTATATTTACTAGTTTGACTGAAACTCTGAGCGCTGTGATGAGCAGCAGTCAGTTACTGTAACAGCTTTGCCTGACACATTGTGCTGAGAGTGAGAGATACTGTAACAAGCAGCGATCTCAGCCCTCTGAGGAGCCACTACAATAGTAATTGTATCCACTGGTTTTCGGATGAATGAAATTAGTTTTCATACTAAAAAACTGAAAACGAATTTCTTTCAGAACTAAATAAATTGCATTTTAGGACTAATCCATTAGTTCAAAATGAAATTTTGTGCTGTGCACATGTCTACTTTACAGTCCACCTCAGCTGCCGAAGCATCTAATGCAGCCTCCATGTCCACAGCTACTCCATAGCCTCACTATCACACACGGAGGAGTCAGCTGAATTGTTTGACTACAATGACAGTGACATGCTGCTTGAGGATGCGCAGCAAGTACAGTGCTCTGATTCTGTTATGCTCTCTGCTTGTTCAGATATGAGGCTGGGCTGTCAGGTTCACCATTGCTTTATTGCAGGACACTTACTGTTATATACAGGCTTGGATAACTACAGAAACACAGGATCATGCATCTGCCTTCATAACTGCATCACACTAACTGACTCTGAAGATGGCTGCCGTGCCCTCTGACCTGTGTCATACTGGGCGGAGCCACTAGTTAAAGTGATAGCACAGGTATAGTACAGTCAGCTATAACAGATTCAATCTCTAAAGTTGAGGAAGGGAGTATAATCAACCTAGAGGAAGGGGGTGCCAGTGATGACACACAAATAACTGGCACTCATGTTGCCCCAGCAGCTGCAGCATACTACCAAGTTGGATCCAGTGACGAGGAGATAGGGGGTGATGATGACAAAGATGGTGAGGTCACTAACTCCACCTGGGTGCCTGATCGAACAGAGGAGTCAAGTGATGAGGAGGAGGCACAACAAACACAAGGCACAACATCCTCTATGACCAACCGTAGCACTAGCCAGTCCAAGGCATCAGATGTCAGAACTGCTCAGGTGCAGAGCGCTGTTGTCTCAAAGCACACATCCAGGAACTCTGCTGTCTGGGAGTTCTTTAAGAAATGTGCAGCAGACCACACCGTTGCTATTTGTAATCTATGCCAGATGAGGTTCAAGCAAGGGAAAGACACCAGACGATTGGGTACTACGTGCTTGAGGCGACATATGGCCACCTGCCACACATCCCGTTGGTGCAAAACTTTGCATAGGTCCTCCTCCTCCTCCTCATCTGTCTCTACCCCCACTGTATGTCCTGCCATGTCATTGCCTGCTACAACCTCCACTGACAGGGATGATGCTACAGTAATGGATGTACCAGGTCCTTCCTCACAATGTGACAGCATCCCATCAGCTGAAGATATACGCAGTCAGATTACGTTGCTCCAGCGGCTGCAGCGTAAGAAAAAATATAGTCCCAATCATCCCCAAGCACAGCACCTAAATGCCAGCTTAGCAAAATTACTCGCATTGCAGCTGCTGCCTTTCCAGCTGGTGGACTCTGCTCCCTTCCGTGAATTTGCTGAATGTGCTGTACCACAGTGGCATGTTCCAAAACGCCATCACTTTTCCCGGAAGGCCATTCCAGCACTATACCAGCATGTGGAAGACAATGTTATCGAGTCATTGGGAAAGGCAGTCAGCAGCAAGGTGCATGTGACATTAGACACGTGGTCCAGCAAGCATGGACAGGGTCGCTACATTTCCTTCATGGCACGCTGGGTAACTCTGATTGCAGCTGGGAGGGATCCAAGATGGGGCTCTGTGCTGGAGCTTGTTCATCCACCACGCCTCCAGAAAGCTGCTTGTATGAGGTCTGTCTGTTTACCACCACCTCTTCCTCCTTCTGTGTCTCTGGCGAAGTGGCAGTTAAACCGACGCGTGACAGGGGCTACGCAATGGCTCAAGCAAAAAGATGCCATACTGTGCTTGAGCTGGTTTGTTTAGGGGACAGGAGCCACACTGGGCCAGAAATTCTGTCAGCTCTGCAGGGGCAGGTGCAGAGATGGTTAACACCATGCCAGGCTTCAGCTGGGAATGGTCGTCTGTGATAATGGCAGCAACCTTCTCTCCGCCCTACGCCTGGGTAAGTTGATGCATGTATCATGCCTAGCACACGTCCTAAATCTGGTGGTACAGCGTTTCCTAAACAGGTTCCCAGGGCTGGCAGAGCTTCTCAGCCAGGCCAGAAAAGTCTGCAGCCACTTCAGACGGTCATTTCCAGCAAGTGTTCGCCTGGTAGAAATTCAAAGAGAATTCCACCTTTCCACAAATCATCTGATCTGTGACATGCCCACCAGGTGGAACAAGCAGTAGAGGGCCATCAACGAGTACCTGTGTGAGTATGGCACAAGGACAGGTTCAGGTCAACTTGTTTCCCCCCCCCGAAGTGGCTGATGATCAAGGATGCATACATTGTACTGTCACCATTTGAGGAGGCAACGAGGATGGTGAGCAGGGACAGTGCATGCATCAGTGACACAATTCCTTTAGTGTTCCTGCTGGAGCACACTCTGTGGGGAATTATCGATGTGGCTCTAGAGGCAGAGCAGCGGGAGGACGAGGAGGCCTTCCCTAGCTCTGAAGGCCCCAGTCTTTCCACAGACAGCATTCAAGCAGGTCCTCCTCAGATCAGACAGGAGGAGGATGAGGAGGAGGAGGAATATTTAAGTAGTGGGGGCATTGAAGGTGGGGATTCCTCCAGGGAGAGTTTTGTGTGCCCAGAAACACAAGGACTAGTACGTGGCTGGGAGGAGGAAGTGCACGATGGAGTCATCCTCCTCATTGACCAGGAAGACTCGGAAGCTAATGGCACCTCCAACCTACGCTGCATGGGCTCCCTTATCCTGCAAAGCCTGGTAAAGGACCCCAGGATTCCTGCTATCAAGGAGAGGGATCATTACTGGTTGGCAACCCTTCTTGATCCACGATACAAGGGTAAAGTTGCAGAGCTCATCATGCCCGCACAGAGGAAGCACAGGATGAAAAAACTTGAGGATGCTCTAAAGCGACACTTGTGTAACACCTTTCCAGGCACTGGTAGGTTACCAAGTGATGACACAGGTGCTTCTGAGGCTGCAGATGATCAGAGGAATAGTGGTGAAGGCCGGGCCGCTTGACTGATGCCTTTTTAAATTTTTTTAGTCCTCAATGCCCAGGAACGTCAAATGTAGGCACCCATTGCCAGCGTCTTCACCATATGGTGCTGGACTACCTAGGGGAAAGGGCAGACCTGGATACCTTTCCAGCATATGATCCACTGGCTTACTGGGTGTTAAGATTGGATCACTGGCCAGAACTTAGCCAATATGCTATGCAGCTACTAGGTTGCCCTTCATCTAGCGTGCTTTCTGAAAGGACGTTCAGTGCCGCTGGAGGTTTTGTCACAGATAAAAGAGTGCGTCTGTCCACCGACTCTGTAGACCGGCTGACATTTAAAAAAATGAATCAGTCCTGGATCAGCAGCTATCAATCACCTGATGCTGACGTATTGGATTAGATCGGGGATGTCTTCTGCATTCACAAAACTTCCAGCACTGAACAACTTCCACAATACCACAAAAGGGTTACGGTGTGAAGGCACTTTCTGCCATGCAAGGCACAATATTTGGCTGAACTGACGCCTGTGCCACATTTATATCATTTTAATTTTTTGAACCTCAGGGTCCAACCCTGCACTCTTCCACAATACCACAGAGGGGTTACTGTATGATGGCACTTGCTGGCCTGGCTCCAAAAGCACAATATCTGGGTGCACTGATGCCTTTACCAGATTCATATCTTTTTAATATAGGACCGCATGGTCCACCCCTGCACTCTTCCACAATACCACAGAGGGGTTACTGTATGATGGCACTTGCAGGCCTGGCACCAAAGGCACAATATCTGGGTGTGAAAGAGACAGGGGGGATAGTGCGCTTACAAGTAGGGGAGGAGATCTATGGAGATCGCTATAGAAGCCTGATGGAGATATCTTCCCAATATCACCGATTGACCATAAACAAAAACCATACAAACAGGCAGCGCGTCTTCACGTTCTCAAGGGAAATAAACACAGGGAGGAATGGAGGGAGAGGTATATACGTTGGTAAAGTGGTCACGGAATACCAGATAGGTTAACCGCTAAACCATATGGCATATACAGTCAATGATACATACATTGATGAATGGTGGCAAAAAGTTCTGTGAAGGAAAATAATTGTCTATGTAGAGGTTCTTTCTTCTGTCTGAAGATATGTATTCAGCTGGTAGAGTGGATACCTCAAAAGGAGAAAAAGACGTAGAAAAAACATAGTGCAACACTGTATGTTCACCATAAACAATATACATATATTGTAAAGAGATAGCAGAAAAAAAGACTCACATTCTTCGAGAGCTTCCAGCCCTCATATGTTCGCTTTCCAGGTTGTTAATAGGCCAACTGGTTTGCCTGCAGACTCACAATTCAGAGCTCCATAAGTCGCATGGATCACCTCCGGCACCTCAGTATTGAAGGAAAAGACAGCAACCACCAGGAAAGTAAACCAAATGGAATGAAAATATTTTTTATTAAAAATATATATATATTTTTTTTTTAAATATTTTTTATTTATCCCAAAGGGATCAATCTAGTGGATTAAAATAGAGGGAAACCAGATTCTAAACGCGTTTCGCGCCGCTAAGGGCGCTTCTTCAGTAGCAGGTATAGTGAAAAAGAAAGGAAAAAGGACATTACCGTCCTCCTCGGGAACCCAGTTAATATAGCATGGGACATGGAGTAAAAACACCTGTCTTTGGAGTCCAATCACGGGGTTTCCGGCGCACACTGACGATGTCATAAGGAAGTGGAGGCTGCAGACACTCAGTGTGTCCCAGGAAGTTGGCACTGGAGGTCGCTGGGTCTCACAATCTCTCCATTGGTGACTCATTTTTCCTCCTTCAAATGAACATCAATCGTGAAGGGTGGCTCCCTCCTCAAATTGGACAGGCAGTGCAACTAGAATTATGTGGATTAAGGGAACCGGACCTTCTAAGTACAAGTATAGTGGGTCCATGTGTATATATAACATAAAAAACTACATTTGTTTTCTTAAAAAGCATGACATTCGAATAAATAAAAAGTAGGAAATAAAATGGAAATATGTACTCTAAAAAACTCTTATGTATAACTGATAAACAGACCAATATTGGCTATTGTGTTGGGACAAGATCAACAAAAGCCAAAAAATTGCTATGGACACAAAATCTGTACATTCGTATTATAACTGCAGTAGACCGAATTCCCAATACAGTCACTAATCTAGCTGCAATAACTAATAATGCGATATTTTTTTTTTTTTAATAAAACACTCTAGGGTGCGATACCTCTCCATATTTATAGAGGGGGCCTGACACTAGGGGAACGGGCATCCCCTAGCTCAGCTACAGGACTACCACAAAGAAGGGGAAGGAAAGAGGAGATAAGGCAGAAACAGGGAGAGAAAAGTTTGGAATCCACTGCTGTGGCATAAACCTATAAGAAATGGCAAAGTGACCCTTCATGACCCTTCATGATGTTTCTTAAAATGAGCTGAAACCGTATGGTTCTCAAATTGTTTTATAATGTTGCGCACATGTTCCATAACTCTAATGTGTATAGGTCTGATGGTTCTCCCTATATATACTTTATGGCATGGGCATACCAGAGCATAAACAACATTATTAGATTGACAACTAGTAACACCTCTAAGTTTAAAACTAACAGTATCAACTAACAATATCTGGGTGCACTGACATCTTTACTAGATTCATATCTTTTTAATATAGGACCGCATGGTCCACCCCTGCACTCTTCCACAATACCACAGAGGGGTTACTGTATGTTGGCACTTGCTGGCCTGGCACCAAAGGCACAATATTTGGGTGCACTGCCACTGATGCCTGTACCAGATTCATATCCTCAGAGGGGCTACTGTGTGACGGCACTGTTGCCGACGCTAAAGGCCCAATTTTAAAGCACCTACAGGGTTATTCAAAGAGCTCCGAATGGCTGGAGAAAGGTAACCGAACGCTGAAAATCAGCATTCGGTTACCTTTCTTGGCCATTCGGCTATCCAGAGAGCAGGCAATTCGCCAAATCCTGGCGAATTGCCTGAACATACGGTGCCTGTTCGGTGCCTGTTCGAGGGCAGTGAATCCCCATAGAGAAGCAATGCTTTGGCTATTCAGAGAACACAAACCAGCAGTGAAAGGTTCCCCTAATGCCCTGCCATTCGGTGGTTTAATTCGGCAGGTTTATTCAGGAGAATCCCATAGGCTTCAATGTTAAAAATATTCCTGTTTTAATTCAATATCTAATAAACCGTTCATTATAAAATTCTGCAGTAAAGAGTCTCTTTATTTATATATTTTTTAGGATATTTTAAGCATTTTTCTGGATTTTTTTTTTTTTAAAAGTCCGATTTTTTTTTTTGATTTTTTTTAAAGTTAACTTATTTTTTCTGTAACAGCCCTTTTTATTATCATTCCCTGGACCTCATATGCAAATTTCAGACATTTTCGCTCAGTAGTTTCTTTGCAAACAGGGTTTCATTTTCAAACATTCACACAAAATGTTTTGCTAATTTATTCACTGCCTCGTCTGCGATCACGGCTGCTTCGCTGCGTGTGATCGGCTCCGGCTCGGGTTTTTCGACGGGTTAATCCAGATGTTTTTGCTGTTTTTTTGCGAATCGTTTTCGTCGGGTTTGCGGCAGCTTTTCCCTGCAATTCGGGGACCCTGTGGTGCTTGCTGAATACACCGCAGGGTCACCGAAATGGGATCGGCAAAAGGAACCGAATTGAAGAGAACGAAAAGTCACCGAATGTCCGGTCACTTTTCGAATCTCTTTGAATAACCCTGATAGTGTTACTTTCATCCAAAGCCTGCATAAGGCTGGGGTCAGACGAGCGTAGTGTTCTTTATTTTTTTCAATATAAAGATTTTTATTGAGTACCATCAGAAATTTGAAGTACAAAATATGAAAGGACAATAAAGGCCGCGCAGGGCCTGCCAACGATATAAATCACATAAGTGCAGTTAGATTGTTGTCAACATTGTACGGTACTTTTTACATTTTAAATAAAACAATAAGGAACAAATAAAGTGGTTAATACAGTAGTGAAATAACAGACAAAAAAAACAAAAAAAAAAAGAGGGAAAAAGAAAAAGAAAAGGGAAACAAAAAGTAAAACATGCGGTTCGACAGGTTGAAGTAAGTTTAAGAGGATTATATGTTTGTTTGTTTTCTTTTTTTTTTTTTTTTGGAGGGGTCTTAAGAGTTTTAAGAGTTTTAAGAGGATCCCTTAGAGGATCTATAAGATATCCAACCTTCCCAAGTAGCCTGATACTGTGGAAGGGTGTTATGGGCCGAAGCGAACATTTCCTCGTATTTACAGATACTATCTAAACGGGTCAGAACTTCTGAGAGTGAGGGGGTGGAGGCCGAGTTCCAGTGACTAGCCAACACTAACTTGGCAACCCCGAATATTGCCGACATCAACCCTCTGGGTGGTATTTGGATGGTGATGGGGATGAAGTGTAACAGGTACGTTTCAGGCTGGAGAGGAATGTCCAGCGAGGTGCATAGTTTGGTCAGGCCATGGATATCAGCCCAGTAAGAGCTAATTTTTGGGCAAGACCAAAAAATATGTAGCAAAGAACCCTTCTCTGTTGAACAACGCCAGCATAAGTTGGCACCCTTGGAGATATGGTGCAATCGAGCAGGTGTAAGGTACCAGCGGTATAATAATTTAAGATGTGCTTCTCTCATGCCTGTGCTTTTAGATAGGCGATACACTGATGACGTGGCATAAAACCAGTCCTCTCGCGAGAATGAGAAATTTAGGTCCTTTTCCCATCTCAACATATATGGCAGTTTACGTTCCTTATTAGGTGACACTAAGCATCGGTAACATAAAGACAATGGTTTCCTTAAGTTTTTTTTACCCAAGCATAGTCTGTGGAAAGCTGACATATCTTTGTCTGGTATCGCCCCGACCCTATGCGTTAACAATATATGTTTAATACGAAGGTAGGTAAAAATTTCTTTGAAGGAAATACCAAATTCTTGTACTAAGTCTGGGAACAGTTTAATAGAGGTTGGAGCGAGAAGGTGTTGGACAAGGGTCACTCCCTGAAGCGTCCAGGAGGCAAGATTTAGGTCAGGGGACAATCTACTTAAAAAACTAAGAGGTGCAAAACTGAGCAGTCTAAACGGTTTTAATAACGGTCTACCCCAGTGGCGCCAGGTCAGGACCGAGAGATAAGAGGAGGGAAGTATCCCCTCCAATTTACTCCTAGGGAGAGGGTCATACCACATAAAGTCATGAATAGAATTAGGAGCGATAACGGCATTTTCCAGGCGCAGCCATAAAGGAGGTTCTGAGGAGTGCAGCGCGGCCAATAATTGGGCTAATAGGGAAGCTCTATAATATCTTAACAGGTCAGGGAAACCAAGGCCACCCATCTCTCTCGGGGTTGTAATTGTAGTAGCCGAAACTCTAGGGGGCTTGCGCTTCCAGATGTGGGCAAATAGCATTTTCTGCAGACGTAGGAGGATATGTGCTGGGAGAAAGATCGGAACATTGCGAAAATAGTAAAGGATTTGCGGGAGGATTGACATTTTTAAAGAGGCCATGCGGCCCAGCCAGGACAGGTCCACTGAGTGCCATGATTGCAGTTGTTTTTCAATAGATTGCAGGAGAGGGAGATAATTATGCTTAACGATGGAGCTCCTATTTTTCGTTAGGAAAATACCTAAATATTTAATAGATTCCGAACGCCAGTCAAACGAGTTTTGGGTTTTAAGATCAACCAGTGAGGGACCAGGAATATGCAAAGGGAGGGCCTGAGTCTTACCCACATTATTTTTATAGTAGGATAGCCGACCATATTTCTCAAGTAAATTAAAAAGATGGGGGGAGTGAGGTTTCAGAGGCGGATAAGTATAGGAGAATATCATCTGCGAATAGAGCGAGTTTCTGTTCGCCTGCCGGTGTAGGCAGACCTGATATAAATGTGTTCAATCTAATATGAGATGCTAGCGGTTCCAATGCCAAGACAAAAATTTGTGGGGATAGGGGGCAACCTTGACGAGTGCCGTTTGTAATTGGAAAAGTAGGGGATGAAAATCCCATGCTTAACACCTTAGCCGAGGGGGTGGAGTACAGAGCCATAACACTTTGGATAAACAAGGCCGGAAATCGAAAGGCCTCCAGCGTTTGGCGCATAAAGCCCCAGTGCATGCGATCAAACACTTTTTCTGCGTCTAAAGACAGTAGGAGCCCGGGGGTCCCAGAACGATTAGCGAAGTCTATTATATCGAACAAGCGACGTGTATTGTCACAAGTCTGCCTCCCCTGTACAAATCCTGTCTGATCCGGGTGAATCAATTTAGGAAGCAGGGGCGCGACGTGCGAGGCCAATAATTTCGCATAAAGTTTTATATCAACATTCAGGAGGGATATGGGGCGAAAATTCGCACAATGAGTGGGGGGTTTGCCAGGTTTAGGGAGTGTGACCACGGTGGCCAGGAGCATCTCTGGGGGAACTTGGCCAGTGGTTTTAATGTGATTAAATAAGGCAGTCAGAGTAGGGACCAGTAGGGAGGCAAAATTTTGATAGTAAAGATTAGATAAGCCATCAGGACCGGGTGCTTTACCCTTCGGGAGAGCCCGGATTGCTTTGTAGACGTCCTCCTCAGAGAAAGGGGCCAGCAAGTCAGCTTGCTGATGGGGCAGTAATGTCGGCAAATGCGCTTCTGCTAAGAAGGTGGATATCTCTGCCGAGCAGGGAAGTGAAATGGCCGAGTCAAGTTTGAGATTGTAAAGGGAGCTATAATAGTTGGCAAATTCCGAGACTATCAGCGCTGGATTACGCACTATTTGTCCCCCTAAGCTTTCAATATGGGTGATTTTAGTTTGAACGCGTCTTGCCCTGAGTTTAGAGGCCAGTAACTTCCCCGCCTTGTTACCCTGAGTATAGGAAGTGTAATTTAGTTTGCGTAGGGATCGTTCCATAGCCTGCAGGTTTAAGTGCTCCAACTCTCTCCGCAAGGAAAGCAATTGGGATGCAATCGATGGGGTCGGCTTAGTCTTATTTTGGGATTCTAAGGAGGAAATTTGTTGTAAGAGAGTTGATGTTTTAAGAGTATACTGTTTCTTTCTATAAGCCCCCTGTTTAATGAAATGACCCCTGATAACCGCTTTGTGAGCTGACCACACAGAGGAGATCGCCACGTCCCCCGGAGTGTTCAGTTTGAAGTAGTCCTCAAGAACCGATGCTGCCCCATCCCTCCCAGCCGGGTCCACAATTAATGAATCATTTAAACGCCACGAGCCCATACCTCGAGCCGGAAAATGAGCCCGGAAGGACAGAATCAAGGGAGCATGGTCAGACCATGTCATGGGTCCTATTTGAGCATCTAAGAGATGGTGGACCATAGTCCGGTGTATGAGGCATAAATCGATTCTGCTATAGGAGGAGCGCACCTGGGAATAAAAAGTGTAATCCCTAGTCTGGGGGTGGGAGATGCGCCAGACATCATACAGGTCAACAGATTGCAGAAAATCAGTGAAGCGTCGGCCAAGAGACTTCGCTTTTTGAGAGGGGAGGCGGCCTCCAGAGGACTGGCAGTCAACCATGGGGCAAGGAGTCATATTAAAGTCGCCACAGATATACACCGCGCCTTGGCTAAGAGACTGAATTTTTTTATGGGCTTTCCTGAGGAACTGCAACTGGTTAACATTCGGGAAATACAAATTAACAATAGTCACCGGAACATCATTTAAAGAGCCAGTCAATATCAACATTCTCCCCTCCTTGTCCTGGTGTTGAGATGCAACCTGAAACAACCAATCTCTATGGAAGAGGATAGAGACTCCTCTTGATTTGGTTGGAGACATAGAGTGATAGGCCTCAGGGTACATCGGAGACCGAAGACGGGGGGCATCGTGAGACCGAAAATGTGTCTCCTGTAAGCACACTACCGCAGGTTTATATTTATGCAAATCTCGGAAAAGACAGTGTCTTTTAAAAGGAACATTCAAACCTCTAACATTTAAGGAGAAAAATTTCAGTTCAGGGGAACCCATCAATCAAATTTAAAGAAGACATATATTGGGAAACATCCGTTGGTAAGCGTTTCCGTCCCCTCCCAACCCCCCAATGCAGACAGTCCCCCATGAGGAAGAGGCTTACGTCCAAAGGACCCGTACAACAGGAGAACTGGAGGGAATACTGGACCAGACGAACCAAAAAAAAAAAGGAAAAAAGAGAGGACAAAATAGGGAAAAAGGAAATTGAGAAATTCAGTAACAAAAAAAACACTGCGAGCCCGCAGTGTGAAGAGGTGTAACTCGCCGTGGTGAAAAAATGCGAGGTAGAAACTCAGGGAAGTAAACACCCACCGGGGGGTATCCCTGGCGTACCAGAGAAAAAAACAAACAGAAATATCCAGATCAATAAGATCGTGTCAAGTATGAGCCACCAACAGGGGGGTGAGGGAGCTCGGTTTTCTGTGAAGTAGTGGGTCTCTCCAACATCTAAGAAGAAGCAGAAAGCCGCCGGGATCAGCTGGGCAGAGGAGAACGATATCGGTACAGGCCCAGACACAGGGCCGCCGTTCATTTTGGCTTGACGCGGTGCCACTCTGGCGAAACCTTAAGTGGAGATGTCGTTACCACGCGAGGGGGGGGTGTACTCCTTCACAAACCCCCATTCCTGCAGGAGCTGCATGCCCGACGGGACGTTGGTGATAGCATGTAGCCTCCCTTCTCTCCATATAAGCAATTTGGTCGGGAAACCCCACCTGTAAGCCACCTCGTGGTTCCTCAAGAGCTTTGTCAAGGGGAGGAATTCACGCCTCTTCGCCAGGGTCATCGCTGATAGATCCGCAAACAATAGCAAGGTAGCATACGGAGCAGGCAAGGTCGGGCCTTTTCTAGCTGCAGACATTAAGGACTCCTTAATATGATAAAAGTGAACTCGGACAATAACATCTCGGGGAACATCCGGTGAAATATGTTTCGCTTTGGGCAATCGATGAGCGCGGTCTAGGAGTAAGTCCTGGAGAGAGGCCGATGGGAGTAAAAGTTGGAAGACCTCCATGAGATATGCCGGAAGATCAGCCAGGACCACCGCATCCGGGACCCCACGGATCCGCATGTTGTTTCTGCGTGAGCGGTCCTCTAAGTCAGCAACTTTGGTAGCCAGCGCGTCATGAGCTATTTGCAGATTCTGGTGTCTGTCCACAAGGTCATTATGAGCCAGACAAATATCATCAGATTTGGTCTCAAGGTTGTCAGTACGCTCACCTAGATCCTGAACATCACGGCGCAGCTCCTGGCTCCTGCAGCGCCTCTTTGAAGTCAGCCTGGAGGGTAGCGCGGAGTCCCTGGAGCATATCATGCATTGCCCTCTCAGATGCTGGGGACGTGTTAGAGAGGAGATCCGCATCCTGTTCCTCCAAGTCCAGGCCAGAGAGAGAGGAGCCCGATATCGGGGAGCCGCCATCTTGGATTTTGCGGCCTTTTTCAGAGCGGCTGGTCCGGGTCCCTTCGAGCTGCCGCTGGGCCTTTGGAGGGGCCATCCTGTCTCCGGATGGTGTGAGGACCCCGAGGGAGGTAAATTGAAGTTGGGGTGCCCCTTGTAAGAGCCGCTGGACTGGAAAAACCGAGCGCCGCACACGGAGCTCTCAGAACATGCGGCTGCTCGTGTCGCCGGCTAGCCACGCCCCACGAGCGTAGTGTTCACGTCCGTGATTGCGCCTAAAAGTACGTCCGTGATAGCATGAAAGAAGGTCCATTGGAGCCCGTTACACAAAGTACGTCCGCACTGAACTGCGGACGCGGCAAACGGACGCAAGACAGGCAAGAACGTACAACCACTAGAACGGCCGCACAAAGTGCGCTGCGTCCGCGAAGTCTGCATAGCTTTGTGTGTGAGTGATGGAACGTGGTCAGACAGACGGCATTTATACGTCCAGCATTTATACGTCCAGCATTTTTCACGGACAAAATGGTTTTGCCTTTTAATTTATTTTTACCTCCTACATCCGTCAAAATATACGTCAGTGATAACCGGACTGTGTGGCCACTACTGCGTCTTCTTTACTGACGTACGTCCGTGTGCACGGACGTACAGAACGTAGAAATCACGCTCGTCTGACCCTAGCCTTAGTTTCACCATAATTTAGCCAAAAAATCACTAAACTTTTCTACGCGTCCTAAAATGTCTTTTCATACAGGCTGCCGCCCCAAGCAGTTGTTTACGGATAGATTAAAGGAAAAGCATTTACTGTCATTTGAAACGTCATTTTTTTTTAAAAAATGTTTCTATACATCCTACAAATCCGCCACTTCACGGACAGGTTATGGGGACCTCCTAGGCACGATATTTGAAGGATTTTTTTTGTTTTTATTTTTAACCCTTATTTCATGGAAAACTCACTGTCCCTTTAAAAACTTTTTTTTAAAACTTTTTGTCCTCGTTTCCTGTCCCCCAGGGCACTACCCGGACCCCCATACACCTTTTATGGCAAATATCTAGCATATATGCCCTCTTGGAGGGCACTCTAAAAATCGAACTTTGAGTCCCATTGACTTGCATTGAGTTTGTGTTCGAGTTCGAATTCGAAAAGCTTGAGTTTGAATGCGAACCGAACTCGGGGGTGTTCGGCTCATCCCTACTCACCAAATGCTGCTCCATATTTTTGGCTCAGAGTCTCCTGAATAGGGATGAAAGTTCGATTTTGAGAAATTATGAGAAAGTAGCCCTAGGCTAGGCTAACTAGACATGCAAAACCCGAACCTTACTAAGGGGAAGGAAAACAGTTATACAAATAATGGACAAATCGATGAGGTGTAGATATGCAAATGTTTTATTTTTTTATTTTTTATTGAATATAGTAGTAATCCGGTACAATGCGAAGAAACACGGGTATGGGCGGGGAAAATATTCGCCTCCTGTCTTTATTAAAATTAAGATTATTCTAACACCAAGGCTGGAATAATCCACAATTTTATATCAAGTCAGGAGGCTTCATATTTTGCAGTTTTAAAGCTGCACCAAAGCCCCGGATGCATGGGAACGAGGACGAAAATAAAAGGTACGGAACATTTATTATTATTCTTTATTTATAAAGCGCCAGCATATTCCGCAGCGCTGTACAATAAGCACAGTATAGACAGGGTTACAATACATTGAACAACATTTGACAAACAGTACAGGAGGAGATGAGGGCCCTATTCCCGTAGGAACTCACAATCTAGGAGGACCGCCCTAGACTAATCAGCAGCCGTCAGTATATCGGACAGAGAACCCGCGGCGTCCGCAACAGAGGAAGCAGCAGTGTCCTGCATGGAGTGCGCGCCAAATTGAGGAGCCACGCCCGCAAGGGAGAGTAGCCAGTGAACCCATCTAGAGAGGGTAGGTGAAGAGACAGGTTTGTAAGGAGTAACATAGGAGACCAAAAGTTGGCCTGTCGGAGAGGAGCGCAAGGGACGCAAACGGGAGAGGTAAGTAGAAATACAACGAGCAACACACAATAGGGGATCGGAAGGAAAGTAAGGATAGAAATCCTCAGGAGAAAGTGTTTTAGTATGCCTGGTAAGTGTGAAGACGACACCCTCAGGGGAGAAGGCCACAGCGTGCGCATCGAAGGCCCTAACATCGGAGACACGTCGAAAGGACACCAGACACAAAAGGACTGTTAGCTTAGCTGAAAGCTGACGGAGGGAAAGTGCATCGTTGTCTGGCCAACTACGCAGGAAATCTAGCAAAAGCGCAACATCCCAAAATTTTGCGTACTTACAGTTGTGTTCAAAATTATTCAACCCCCAATGCTGTAAAGGGTTTTAGGGAATTTTGTGACATTTGTAATTGTATTCAGAATGAAATCCTACGAGGACTTTTTAAAGAACCATATGCAACTAAAATGACATCAATTGGTTTTGTAATACAGTAGTAAATGTTTCTTTTGTGAATTCTTCATGGACACAATTATTCAACCCCTTAAAGACTACCACTCTGAAGAACAGAGGTTCATTCAAGTGTTTTCAATCAGGTATTGAAAGCACCTGTGGATGTCACGGAGCAGCAATAAAGCATAATAAGCACCAATTAGGCAGCTTTAAAATGACTGTGATACTCAGCTCCTTCTAGACATTTACTGGTGTGGTTACAAACATGGTGAAGTCAAGAGAATGGTCCAGGAAGACAAGAGAAGAGGTGATTACTCTTCACAGGAAGGGCAATGGCTATAAGAAGATTGCAAAGATGTTAAACATACCAAGAGAGACCATAGGAAGCATCATTCGCAAATTCAAGGCAAAGGGCACTGTTGAAACGCTACCTGGTCGTGGCAGAAAGAAGATGCTGACTTCGGATGCTGTGCGCTACCTGAAGCGTAGAGTGGAGAAAAGTCCCCGTGTGACTGTTGAGGAACTGAGAAAAGATTTGTCAGATGTGGGTACTGAAGTTTCAGCTCAGACAATACAGCGCACACTGCGTAATGAAGGCCTCCATGCCAGAACTCCCGGGCCCACCCCCTTGCTGTCTCCAAAGAATAAGAAGAGTCGACTGCAGTATGCCAGAAGTCATGTGGACAAACCACAGAAGTTTTGGGATAGTGTTCTGTGGACTGATGAAACAAAATTAGAACTGTTTGGGCCCATGGATCAACGCTATGTTTGGAGGAGGAAGAACAAGGCCTATGAAGAAAAGAACACCTTGCCTACTGTGAAGCATGGCGTGGGGTCAATCATGCTTTGGGGCTGTTTTGCTTCTGCAGGTACAGGGAAGCTTCAGCGTGTGCAAGGTACCATGAATTCTCTTCAGTACCAGGAGATATTGGATGACAATGTGATGCAGTCCGTCACAAACCTGAGGCTTGGGAGACGTTGGACCTTTCTACAGGACAATGATCCCAAGCATACCTCCAAGTCCACTAGAGCATGGTTGCAGATTAAAGGCTGGAACATTTTGGAGTGGCCATCGCAGTCAACTGACTTAAATCCGATTGAGAACCTCTGGTGGGACTTAAAGAAAGCAGTTGCAGTGCGCAAGCCTAAGAATGTGACTGAACTGGAGGCTTTTGCCCATGACAAATGGGCGAAGATACCCGTAGATCGCTGCAAGACACTTGTGTCAAGCTATGCTTCACGTTTAAAAGCTGTTATAACTGTAAAAGGATGTTGTACTAAGTACTAAGATTGAATGTCACTTGGGGGTTCAATAAAACTGATAATGATGTGAGCACAGAAAAGACATTTGTGGTTATTTCATTATAAATGTTATGTTATATTTGTCTGACCTACACGTGCCTCTTTGATTTAATTGTAAACTGAATGATCAAAATCAATGTCAAACTGGCCAAAACACTCAATTTCAGTGGGGGTTGAATAATTTTGAACACAACTGTAAGTGCCGGAGGTCGAGCGAGACGAACGCCTCGGAGGAGGCGACACACGGAAGAGTCCCGACCTACGGGAACGCCCCCCAGGGGCACGTGAGCAGCCTAGATAGCGGAACAGAATAGATTAATGGTACGGTACGATTTGCCGGACGTGGAAATGTCTGCCAAAAAGTTAAGGATTTGGGGTAAAGGGGCTGTAGCGGGATCAGCCTCGTGTCGCACACACCAACTACACCAAGTTCTCCATGTGTAACAGTAGCTCCTTCGCGTGCCAGGAGCCCAGGATTCCCATAATAGGGTGCGAGCTGCTTCCGATAGGCCTGGCAGCGTGCAGGGTCCCCGGAAATCGTCCATGCCACCAGGGAAAGGTTGCCATCCAAGACCAACGGGTGTGGTCCGCCTTGGGGATCTGTTAGAATTGAATGGAAGGACGGGAGCCGAAGCGGATGAAGGCAGGAGAGTTCCAACATCAGCGGGAACCAGGGTTGAGCATGCCACAGGGGCATGATCAGGAGAAGTTGAATCCTCCATCTGCGGACTTCCTGGATCGTATGCGTGATCATCGGGAACGGTGGGAAGGCGTAGGCACCCGACGGGGGCCACGGCTGGAGGAAAGCGTCCACCGCTGTCGCCTGCAGGTCCGGAAGCCAACTGAAGTAGGCCTGCGTTTGATGGTTCCAGCGGGAAGCGAATAAATCGAGATGAAAGGGTCCCCTCATTAAGGACAGATGTTGGAACGTAGGAACGTCCAGTTTCCAGTCGCTGGAGTCTCTCCAATGTCTTGAAAACCAATCCGCCACATAGTTGGAGGAGCCGGGTAGGTATTCCGCCGCCAGGGAGATGTTCCGTTCCAGGCAGTAATTGAAGAGGGAGAGAGTAAGGTCCGACAGGATCTTGGATCGGGAGCCACCCAGCCGGTTGATGTATTGGACTGCGGAAATGTTGTCCATGCGAAGAAGGAGTGAGCAGTCCCTGAGATCCTGGGTAAAGCTGCGGATGGCGAAGGAGCCGGCGATGAGTTCCAGGGAGCTGATATGAAGCTGCCGTTCCTCGGGGGTCCATTCCCCGCCTGTAGATGCGGATCCGCAGGTCGCTCCCCAACCCGATTGGCTGGCATCCGATTCCAGTACAAAGTCCGGTAGGGAGCCGAAGATGGTGCACCCATTCCAGGCTTCCATGTGGCGCAGCCACCATAGGAGTACCACCCGAACCTCTGAGGTGATGGGGACCAGTTGGTCATAGGAGGGGTGGAGGCGGAGGTACGTGGTCTTCAAGCGCTGCATTGCGCGATAATGTAGCGTGCCGTGGAAAATGGCTTGAATGGAAGAAGAGAGAAGGCCTACGACTCTTGCCAGATCTCGGAGACAGACGGTGTCTGACGACAAGACTCCTCGTAGGGTCTTCTTGATGGCCCGAAGCTTTTGCGGGGGAAGGCGGAGTTGACAAGACGTGGAGTCGATGTCGAACCCTAAGAAGGTGATGGTTTGAGTCGGCCGCAGCTCTGACTTCTCTCTGTTGATGATGAAGCCCAGGTCTTGCAAGAGTGCCACTACAAAGGTCGTGTGACGCGAGGGTTGGACGGGATCCTGAGCCAATACCAGTATGTCGTCTAGGTATATAATCGTCCTGATGCCTTGGGCCCGTATGGAGGCCATGACCGGTTTGAGGAGCTTTGTGAAACACCACGGCGCGGAACTGAGGCCGAACGGCAGACAGGTGAAGTGACAGAGGTCGCGATGCCAGCTTAACTGCAAGTACGGCCGGTGGGCGGGATGGACCGGGACCGTGAGGTAAGCGTCTGTGAGATCTAGTCTCGTGAACCAGTCGCCGTCTCGAAGGAGATCTCTGAGGAGGTGTATGCCCTCCATTTTGAAGTGGCGATAGGACACGAAAGCATTGAGGGCCTTTAAGTTTATTACCGGCCGGAGGTCCCCAGACTTTTTATGGACCAGGAATATAATGCTGGTGAAGCACGGGGTTCTAGCGTGGGGAGGATGGCTCCTTTCAACTGCAGGGAGCGAAGTTCCTCGTCTATCAATGCTGATTCTTGAGAGGAGTAACGGGCCGGGGGCAGGGAAACAGACTGGACGGGGACCTGGGAGAAGTCTATTAAAAAAACGGACACGGTTCGCAGGACCCACGAGCCGGATGTGAGCTCGCGCCACTTGGGAAGAAAAAAGCGTAATCGACCCGCGACTTGTATGTGTGGTAGCGGAAGCGCAGGGGTACTTACCTGCGGGGTAGCGACATCTGGGTCTGCCGAAGCCACGTCCGACGGGAACTCCCCGTGCCAGGATTGGGCTTGGACGATATTGCACGTCCGTGCCTTGGTATGAGGGAAGGCGAGGTCTATACGAGGTGTGGTATCGGCTGGCGACCCGACCTCTTGGTGCACCAGCCTTGGAGGAAAAACGAGTTGTAGGGTGGAAGACTCGCTTCATATTGGATTGCACTTTCTGCAAATTGGTGTATACATTAACTTTGCGGTTGAGTTCTTTTAAGAAGAGGTCCCCGAACAGCAACCCCTTCGTTGCAGGACCCAACTCCTTGGTGGAAATAGAGGTGAGTTTAGCATCGAAACGAAATAGTGCCGCTTTACGGCGTTCGGAAGAAATGCCAACATTGGCATTTCCCAAAAGACAAAGGGCGCGCTGTGCCCATTCACGAACCAGGGCCGGACCGAGCGGGGTGTTGTTATTTAATGCCTCATCCGCCATTACAAAAATCAGTGAAATGGGGCCCGAGACGTCCAGCAATTTGTCCTGGGCGCCGCGGAGGCCCTGCTCTAGACCCCGTCGAGGATCCCTGCCAGCCTTCCCCATGAAGGTGACAAAGTCCTCATCAAACTCCAGGGTAAGGGATACTTTATCTGGTAGTGTCGGTGCGAGGGCATTCCGCCCGCAAGCGTGCCCTGTCAGCTTTCTCCAAAGGACAACGCAACCAGAAGCGCAGGAACTCTGCGATATGATATGGGGGATCCAGGCCGGAGACCTGCGGTGTGTAGTGGTGCGTGGATCGAAAAACGGAATGCCCTTAGCGTCAAGGATCGATGCCGGAGTGTCCGAGGACACCAGAGAGCGAGGAGCTGACGTGGCTGAGTGGGGTATAACAGCCATGTCATCGGGACGGGGCTCACCCGTCGAGCTAGGAGTAGCCGGCGGGTCACTGGCGGTCTCTGCTCCTTCATCTTCCGGGTAATCAGCCCGGTAATCCTCCAAATCGCAAGAGGCATCCTCGTTATGATGGGCAGACATACGAGAGGATTTTTTAGCGGGGCCTTTACCCTTTCCCACGGTTTCTGACTGGCCCTTCCAGGGCCTTTATCGCGACGGGGCAGCAGCCTCGGATTGGTCGGACTGAGAGTCCACAGATTGGGCAGGGGACTGGACTCTGGAAAGCACCGGAGGATCCTGCTGAGGAAGTGGAGGTAACGCTGTTAGGTTATAGTTATATAGGTTAAGTTATATGGTTTACTGTTCTCAATAAAAGTGGCATATAATAAACAAACACGGTATATATATATATATTGCAGGAATTCGTAATGCGAGAAACGCGCAGCGGGAAAATCGAGAAAATTAACCCCTTCGTTGCCGGAGTGTAAGTCCCGTTCAGGTTGTGTCCCAAGAAGGTGTGCGTGTATGCGTGTATTGGTACCCGGGTACTAGATTCAACTGGTCAGTGAATAGATTTGGTGTATCTTCAACTAGTCAGTTGGGGCCCTGTAGATTTAAGCAAAACTTGTAGCGTGCTTTCTTAACTTTCACTGTGGCCTAGAAGGCCTCTCACCCATCCGCCTGATACTCTGCGCTCTGCTCGACCCAGGACGTCTCTCCGCTCGACTTGACTGGGACTCTGTGCCACCGGATCCGCTTGTCTTGCTCGTCCGTATCTGCCACAAGATGCTCAGCTCACCGCCTGCACTCCCATTAGATCATCTGCGGTCTCCTAACTCGGGGTCCTTCAGCAGCTCTGTATCCGTGTTAACTTCTCAGCGGTGGATTACTAGGTCTCTGACAAGTAATTTAGATCGATCTCCAGCTCCGCAAGGCAGCACCTGCGCCTCGGCCTGGTCTCAATCGCTCCTTGTCTCACGTGCGTCTTGCTCTGTTCACCCCTTGGCGCGCACTGGCTCTCCTCTCCACGAGTCTGCGGAGGTCTCTCTCCCCTCTCCACCCCAAAGCATGCTGGAAACCGTAGTCCCATTGTCCAGTGTATCTTACATTGCGCTTGTCTCCCTCTGGTGGCCAAAAATGAGTAATACAGCAACAGTGGATTTACACCAGCGCTACACTCTCCCCCTCCTAGAACTCTTGGGTCTCTCCAAGGAGGTATAACATTTGCATTACATTTCAATATTTACATTAAGCAATACATTGAGGTTCAGCAGTAAGCATACAATGGGATAGATACACATCTTCCAGTTGACTCATGCTCCTGACTACCTCAGCTAACATAGTAGACACTTCGGGCAACCTTCTCACTGTGGTGACAGCCTCTTCGGTGCTATGTCCTGGCGAGTCATAGGTGAGTCTCTGGGGCGGTCGGATAGAGGGTTTTGGTTCTGACTCAATCAGTTCCTCTTCAATCAGTTCCTCTTCAGGTGGAAGTACTACAGGTGCGGGTTCAATTCTTTTATCCACAACTGGACCAGACATCTCTTCGGAGTATGATCCTTCCAGTGAAGGCATAGAACTATAATCATAGGAATCGGCTTCAGGAACTACAGGAATTTCAAAAGTATCTGGAACTTCCAATTGGAACTCAGGAGCCTCAGGCCTCTGGTTACTTTCCCACTGTTCAGGAACTGAAATGGCCTCTTCAGGCTCTGGTGAGCGCATCCAGTCCAGACAAAAACTTTCTTCCTCGCTATCCCTTTCACTCTCTTCAACAACCCGTGTCTGCTGAGACCGAGTAACGGGAGTCAAACGTGGAGCAGGTGGGTTCGGCAGAGAAATTTCGTCCCCAACTGGTATCCTCACAGCCTCTCTCAAGGGTAGCAGATGGTTCCGGTGCCAGTTTTTAAGAGGCCCAGCCTTTCCATCCGGTCGAATTTGGTAAACTGGCAGACCCGGCAGTTGCTTGCAGACAATGTAGACCTGAGAACTCCATCTATCCGCCAACTTATGCCTTGCAGAAGCACCCAAGTTCTTCAACAAAACCCTATCACCGGGTTGTAGATCCAGTATCCGAACTCTCAAGTCATAGTTCCGTTTATTCCTCTGTTCCCTGTTTCCTGAGGTCAAACGGGCCTGTTCAAACGCAGAGGCCAAGTTCTTCCGAAGACTATCCACATAATTTCTGTGAGAGGCTACAGATGTCTGATCTAGAGATAGCCCAAACGCCAAATCAACCGGCAGTCGAGCTTCCCTTCCGAACATAAGACGGTACGGTGAGTATCCAGTAGCGTCACTCTCCGTACTGTTGTACGCATGTACTAGCGTAGCTATGTGACGACTCCAGCTCTGCTTCTCTCTGTTTGACAGTGTCCCCAACATATTTAGCAGCGTGCGATTGAACCTTTCGGGTTGGGCATCACCTTGAGGGTGATATGGTGTAGTTCGGGTTTTCTGAAATCCCAGCAATTCCAGTAATTGACCAGCAAGCCGGCTTTCAAAGTCTCTACCCTGATCAGAGTGTATTCTCCTTGGTAGGCCATAGTGAACAAAGAACTTTTCCATTAAGACCTTCGCCACCGTAGGAGCACGTTGGTCTTTCGTAGAAAAAGCTTGGGCATAACGTGTGAAATGATCAGTCACTATTAGAATATTTCCCTGCCCACTAGCATCCGGTTCTAAGCACAGGAAGTCAATGCACACCAAATCCATGGGTCCTTGACTTTGTAGGTGGCTCATTGGAGCAGTACGGGTTGGTAGGGTCTTCCTCTGGATACACCTCAGACATGAATCGCAGTAACTTTCAACTTCAGGTCTCATGCAGGGCCAATAGAATCGATCTCGCACCAGCTTAAAAGTTCTTTCTGCACCTAAATGTCCATGTTCATCATGTAACGACCGCAACACATCTTCTCTGTGCTTGGTGGGAAGGAACAACTGTTGGGTCTCTTCAGCATTCTTCGAGGGGCCCCTTCGGTAGACCACCCCATCCAACATCTTTAACCGTTCCCACTCCTTGTACACCAATCTGGCCCCTTCTGGGGAATTTGTCAGAAGAATCTCCCGTTGGTTCGCGTTTAGGGCCTTCATGGTTAATGCAATCAAAGGGTCTTCAGCCTGTTCAGCTCTCAGGTCCTGTTTCGAAAAAGTAGGCAAACTTTCATCCCTCAGCTGCATAGGATTACAATAGAACTCTGGAACAGCCGCAGCCATAACTCCTATGGCTTCTGCTTTAATCCCTCCCTTGACCCGGCGCTCTGCTCCTTGACATAAAGCTTGCACCCCATCTGGAGTTAACTGAGTCCATTCTGTAGTGTAGGGTCTTCTTGACAAAGCATCAGCATCTCGATTATTCACCCCATGGTGATACTTCAGGCTGAAACGAAACCCTGACAGAGCGGCCAACCACCGATGTCCCGTTGCGTCAAGCTTCGCAGTAGTAAGAACGTAGGTAAGAGGATTGTTATCCGTCTTTATCACAAATTCGGCTCCATACAGATAGTCTTTCAGCTTGTCTACCACCGCCCACTTCAAGGCTAGGAATTCCAACTTGTGGGTAGGATAGTTCTTTTCTGACGGCGTAAGGCTCTGGCTCACATACGCTACAGGCCTCAGCAATCCACCATACTCTTGGTATAGGACTTCCCCTAGACCTTCTCTGCTGGCATCCACATGCAGTTCGTACGGCTTATGAGGATCCGCGTAAGCCAAGACAGGAGCTCGAGTTAGACTCTCTTTCAGCTTCAAGAAAGCACCTTCGCATTGACTATTCCACTCTCCTTGGATAGATTCTCGAGCCTTCCTTGTTCCTGGAACCGACGGATTTCGGTCAGAGGCCTTGTGGCCTTCTTCTGCGTCTTCTTTCTGTAGGAGCTTGTTCAGTGGTTGAGCTATCTTGGCAAATCCTCCTACAAATCTTCGGTAATATGAGCAGGACCATAAGAAAGATCTGAGTTCGGTAACGTTTCGGGGTCTAGGCCAGGAAGCCACGGCTTCCAACTTCCGAGGATCTGTCGAAACGCCTTCTGCTGAAACAACGTGTCCCAGGTACGTAACGGAAGGCAAACAGAACTGACACTTCTCCAGAGACAGTTTCAACCCCTCCTCATGAAGCCGCTTCAAGACCGTCTCCAAACGTTGCTCATGTTCCTCCAAAGTCTTCCCGAACACAATTATATCATCCAGATACACTAACACTTCAATCAGGTTCATGTCTCCGACTGCCTTCTCCATTAACCGTTGGAATGTGGCTGGAGCCCCCGTAAGGCCTTGAGGCATTCTGTTGAACTCAAAGAACCACAGTGGGCAGATGAACGCAGTCTTCTCTTTGTCTTCGGAATGCATTGGTATCTGGTGATACCCACTTCGCAGGTCTAGTACACTAAACCATTTTGCTCCAGACAAACACTGCAAGGCATCTTCTATCCGAGGAGTGGCATATTGATCTGGGATGGTTCTTTGATTTAGCGTGCGATAGTCTATACATAGACAGACAGAACCATTCTTCTTCCGGACCATCACTATTGGAGATGCGTAAGGGCTCCTGGACTCTTGAATCACCTTAGTTCTTTGTAGTTCATTCAGCTGTTCTCTTAGAGCATCCAAGTCTCCCAGCGGAACTCATCTTGACCTTTCTCGAAACGACTTATCTTCCTGTAGTCGAATGCAATGTTCAGTACTCTTAGCTAGGCCCACGTCGAACTCATCCTTTGAGAACAAGTCGCTCCACTTTAGGACCTGGGACTGAAGACATTTCTTCCATTCAGGCGAGATAGGAGCGTCCTTGGGATAGAACCTTTCAGTTGGAATCTCTTTATCCACTCCCCCTCCTAAATCGGTAGGAGAGAGAGGCGTAGCGGACGCTACTTGCCCGATAGGCATTCGTGCTTTCAAGATCACTGGAGAATCAGACACATTACACACGCTGACTGAGACTCTTCCTCGTGTTTGTTTCAAAGCTCTTGGAGATTATTTCGGGGATTACTTCTACTCCGGCTTCATTCCCATGATTGAAATCGGTTTCCAGTACCACATAGGGACCTGGTTGCGATCTATTCAACTTGACTGAAGCCCGGAAACTCGCTACTTCTCCCGATTGCAGAACCTTTTCTGTTCCTTCCAATCTCCATAGGCGCCCCACTTCAGCAGGTGCCTTCTGTTCTTCGACCATTCTCTGATAGACTGGATGTAACATCGGATGTACTCCCTTGGTAGAACCTTCTTCCAGTACTATTGGAGTCAGGAGACGTCGCACCAGATCAGTATTCGTCCCCACTATCATAGAACTTCTGTTTGCCCCTGAAGGCCGAGGACACACAATGGCCAATGCATCACAACCTCCAGACTGTCCGATGACTTTGCATCCGATCTCCAACTTCACCTGTAGATATCCATCATAGGGAAGTGTCTTAGTTCCGATACCCCAGATTTCAAGGTCCTTTAGCTCCTGTAGAGGTATGTGCTTCAAGTGTTTCTCATAGAAGTCTCGTTAGATCAATGTCACTTGAGCCCCTGAGTCCAACAGAGTTTTGGTGTAGACTCCCTCCACTTGGATTGGAACGATGGGAGAAGGACCTATCAGCTGATCAGGAAACTTTGTTGTAGTGGCAAGAAGCTTAGACCCCGTTTGTTGTACCCTGGCCTTCTTCTTGGCCAGTGTAGGTTTTGGGTGTGCATTGCTTCCCCATGACGTAAGACCGGATGCTAAGGGAGTGTCTCTTTCAGTCCTGGCAGGCTCGGCAGTTGGCAAAACTCTGGGCCCTCTTGGCCTCGCAGTCCTGGCTCGATTTTTGGAGCGGTTCTTGACCATTGGGCACCTAGTTTGCTCCTTCACTTGGGCCCCCTTGCGTTTCCCGCCAGTGAGGTAGATAGCAGCCCCTCCAAGGCTTTTAGGAACTCTTCTACCCTATTTCCTTCAGGCTTTTGGCTTTTGCATTGTGCTCGGAAATTACCCATTTCTCCACAACTGAAACATCTCTTCCTTGAAGACGGAGATGCACTTACTTGCGGTGGTTCGGTCAAAGGACCCTGGCCAGACACCACAGCAACTCCAGTTGTCCGCATATCAGTAAGGAACTTCTGCATATTGGTCTGTGTCTCTGCCACCTTCAAAAGTGCTCGGCACAGGTCCGTGTGCGCCTGTTGCAATTCCGCTTAAGTTTCTTGTACCTTCTTAATAGTTTTGTGCAACTCACTATGTGCAGAAAGGATTTGCTCTTTTGCAGCATTCCCTGTGGATCTAGGAACAACCAGGTGCTCTTGTTCATCCATTTCGGATCCATAGGTGTCTAACGAATCATCTTCAGGTTGCAAACATTCGTTATGCCTCACGGGTTGTGCGTAAGCTCTTTCTCCTCTCCTAAAGGATTTTTCCTCGAGTAAAGCCTCTTCCTCTCTGACAGCTCGGATCAGTTTCAGGTATTTCAATTCTCGGCTACCCTCCCTGCTTCTCAGCTGTAGCATCACCGGATCTAGAGGTTGAGCGCCCCTCAGGATCTGCTGCATTCGGATTTTATCTACTTCGGCCGGTTCGGCCCCTTTCTTAAGAAGTATCTGGGGCAGAATCTTATCTAGGCGCCTCGTATATTCAGTCATTTTCTCACCTTTCCGCTGGTAAGTATGTTCATACTGGTACATGAGCTCCGCAGCCTTTTCCGTTCACCCAAAGACTTCTTGTAAAACGTTTAGATAATCTAAAGCGATGCAGTCTCGCTTACTTAATTTTAGGTTTCTGACAGCCTCTGATGCAGGTCCCTTTAGGCTCTCAGTAATCCTTTGTTTCTTCTGTGCTTCAGGGACGTCCCACTCAAGAGCCTGCATCGCCTGTTCTACCCATTCTTCAAAGGTTTCTTCTCCCGCCAGAGTTGGTACGTTTCCCGTAAAATTTCTCAACCGTCGATAACCAAAGTTAGTGTGCGGAGGGCTTGTTCTTTGACATTTAGCCAGCAAATCTCCAATAGCCACTATAAATTCAGGCCCGATCATTTCCAGTGGACTGGGCACGGGAACACTCGCGGGATCGCCACGTGGCGCACTTGGCTGAATCAGTTGAGCTTCCACCTCATCGGTCAGCTTCACGCTCGCACCCCGAAAACACACTGGAACACCCTTTCTCCATTCAAAAAAAACATACATGTGAGAGGAATCTGGGTTTTCTTTAATGTCCAGAATTAACCCCCGATGATCTGGTGTCAGCGCGGCCATGGCCTGGCGAATCTGATCTTCGGCCCAAGTGTCTGCAGGAATATCCATGACTATACATAATTCTATCTGACTACTTTGCTCCTCACACCATTTGTCAGCAGTGTCTGGATCCATATTTAACCCTTTAATTGTGTTTTTTTCAGAGACTGGATCCCGGAAACGAGCCCCCACGTGTAGCGCTCACTCCCGGAGGAGCCGCTGAATTTAAACCTCGGGTCAGTCTCCCCGCACTAGGGAATAAATATACACCAGCACTGTTGTGGATTTTATAAGTTATATGGTTTACTGTTCTCAATAAAAGTGGCATATAATAAACAAACACGGTATATATATATATTGCAGGAATTCGTAATGTGAGAAACGCGCAGCGGGAAAAATGAGAAAATTAACCCCTTCGTTGCCAGAGTGTAAGTCCCGTTCAGGTTGTGTCCCAAGAAGGTGTGCGTGTATGCGTGTATTGGTACCCGGGTACTAGATTCAACTGGCCAGTGAATAGATTCGGTGTATCTTCAACTAGTCAGTTGGGGCCCTGTAGATTTAAGCAAAACTTGCAGCGTGCTTTCTTAACTTTCACTGTGGCCTAGAAGGCCTCTCACCCATCCGCCAGATACTCTGCGCTCTGCTCGACCCAGGACGTCTCTCCGCTCGACTTGACTGGGACTCTGTGCCACCAGATCCGCTTGTCTTGCTCGTCCGTATCTGCCACAAGATGCTCAGCTCACCGCCTGCACTCCCATTAGATCATCTGCGGTCTCCTAACTCGGGGTCCTTCAGCAGCTCTGTATCCGTGTTAACTTCTCAGCGGTGGATTACTAGGTCTCTGACAAGTAATTTAGATCGATCTCCAGCTCTGCAAGGCAGCACCTGCGCCTCGGCCTGGTCTCAATCGCTCCTTGTCTCACGTGCGTCTTGCTCTGTTCACCCCTTGGCGTGCACTGGCTCTCCTCTCCACGAGGCTGCGGATGTCTCTCTCCTCTCTCCACCCACTTCCTGTTCCCACCCCAAAGCATGCTGGAAACCATAGTCCCATTGTCCAGTGTCTCTTACATTGCGCTTGTCTCCCTCTGGTGGCCAAAAATGAGTAATACAGCAACAGTGGATTTACACCAGCGCTACAATATATATACGAATTTCCGCAATTATGTATGGTTTTCGGGGCTCACCCGACGATTTGCGGGCAGATTGTAAAATTGCCGCCAGAATAAATATGTATTTGAGATAAATAATGTTATCAGGGCTCACCCGAGATAGCGGAGGGGTCCTGCAGTGAAGCGGATGCTTTTGGTTTGAAGGAAGCGCTTTGTTAATAATGTGCTGCCACCCGTGAGGCAGTGAGACATGGAGCCAGCGAACTCTGAATGGCGGCAAACATTTGGAACCTAAAATGGCCGCCAGCGCGCGCAAGCGCAATAGGGACACCTACGCATGAGGGGAGAATAGCCGCGCATGCGCTGAAGCAGAGGGTGCCGTTCGCAAGGCAAATGGGGAATAAAATGTAAAATAATCCCCCAAATCTCGGGAAAAACGCGCCGCCGATGGTCACCCGACCACCAAGGGACAAAGGGCCCTCGGTCCGCCGGGAGACCAAGCAAATTGCAGAGCGCACCCTGCAGGCGGGAGAGTGCCCGCACAGCAGGGACGGACCTGTGGAGGAAAAAAAAATCCAGCACAAATAATAACGTTAGCAATCACAAATATTACTCTACATTAAAATAAAACTAAATGTACATGTCAATTAGGCCTGGCAACCAGGAGCTGTTTTGGAAACGTCTCACCTGGTCGCAGCAGCAAAGAAAAGAGGGCGTGGCTAGGACTTACTACTCACTTGTTGTTTATTGGTTACTACTGTTGCTATGTAAACTTTCCTTTGCTGCTGTTGTTTAGTAAAGAAAAGAGAATGCAAAATATGAATCCTCCTGACTTGATATAAAATTGTATGCTCACATAGGCCCTTCGGGAGAGGTACATGACATACAAATGCTGGAATATTACGTTTAAATCTAAGGAGTGTGTTGAAGAATTTATTAAGCCCTTGATGACAAATGACGTAACATCTAAATCATTAATGATAGGCTTTACAGAGCCCTGGTCCTTAAGGGGTTAAACAGCATATCAGAGGAACATGTAGTAGAAATGAACACTTCTTAGAATTCAGAAGCACAGTGTTCATACATGTGCAGGAGCCATATCCAGTCTGCAATCAATGTTTCAAATTCATGAGACCAGACTAATTAGAAGCACATGTTATTTCCAAACACTAACACCTGTTGTTTACGCCGTTCGAGAGCCCTGCTGTAAGCACATGTCATTTAGAGGTGAGAATCTTTGCACCTAGACATTAGGCAGACTGTAAAGCATGCTTTCCTTGTAAGCTAGAAAATCCACATCAAACATTGCAGCATTTTAAAGATGAAACAACAGGCAACGCAAAAAATCCTATGAAAGCCTCATGCACTCTAAGCACATGTAATTTTGAGGTGTGAAAGTTTCAGAAAAATGTACACGTGTGCAAATAATTTAAATAAAGCCAGAATAATTTTATATGACAGTCACATTTGTCTGACAAACAGATAATACATTACGCTGCAGCATGTGTTGACATATGTTGGTAGATGTATGTAATGTGTGTTATGTGTATGTAACATGTTTATGCTATTATACATACCGCTTCTTGATGACGTACACAGTCCGTCCATTGCTAATCATCGCCCACATGCGTGCCTTCTTGCCCTGGGTAGTTTTTTAATCCAATATCTAATAAACCGTTGCTTATAATATTCTGCAGTAAAGAGTCTCTTTATTTCTAGATTTTTTAGTATTTTTTAAGCATTTTTTATACTTTTTTAAAAAAAAAAAATAGAACACGCCAAAAAGTTCAAAGTTAGCGAACTTTCGAACTGCCAGTGTTCAAGTCGAAATCTGAACTGATCGAACCAAAAAGCTCATCCCTACTCCTGAACCCCTGAAGCTTTCCTACATAACTTGTGTAGTGTAGGAGCCGCACATTGCGCAGAGCTTCAGGACTCACACACTTTACGCTCACAAGTTCCGTAGCGCCTGTGCAGAGTGATGGATAGGAGCTGCACACGCATGCACAGAGTGATGGATCGGAGCTGCACGCGCATGCACAGAGTGATGGATTGGAGCTGCGCACGAATGCACAGAGCGATGGATAGGAGCTGCACGAGCATGCGCAGAGCGATGGATAGGAGCTGCACGCTCATGCACAGATCTGCTCCATCACTGCCTCTCTGAAAACGCTCACTACAGCGATTGGTCTCAGAGGGTGACATCGCCCTCTCTCTCTGTGTGACAAAACTAGTGACCGGCAGCCGGGAAGTTCAAAATATACTGCTGGTTACACTGGGTGGGGGGGCTCCTCCAATTCACCCAGCGTTTTCTACCAGTTAAACTGTGCAGGGATGGGGGAAGAAGGAGAGGGAGCACTCCTCACATCCTGACCACTTCAAAATATAAAGTGGTCAGGATGAGTAGAGCATCCCCTTAACCCCTTCACTGCTGAGCCATTTCACCCCTGTGTGCTGAGCTCATTTTTACTGGTTTTGCTCATCATGTTTAAACATGATTTGACGTCACCTTTTATTATATGACCCAGACATATTATATATCCTTTTTTACAGCAGATTTATAATATATCATTATTATATGTCTACGTCATGTCCTGCCAGAAAGCTATAACAAAAAATGTAAAAATGTGAATTTCCAT
Source organism: Leptobrachium leishanense (assembly GCA_009667805.1). Classification (NCBI taxonomy): domain Eukaryota; kingdom Metazoa; phylum Chordata; class Amphibia; order Anura; family Megophryidae; genus Leptobrachium; species Leptobrachium leishanense. Next base: position 283 of record RXON01001969.1, on the reverse strand, counting down.
TAAAATTTCAATCATCTACAGCTTGTAATATGATATTCTCCACATTTTATCATCCAAGCCTTTATAATTATATATTAAAGGGGGTACACTTGTGTGTTGCTTGACGTGCATCCCTTTGAACTTGGTGTACATGGGCCTAGAGATGTATTTGGGAGGTGCAGGCCTCAGTTTCTATATTATTTCCCTGCCCTCTCTTTTCTTGACGTCACCCTGTAACTGTAGGTTCTAGGGTGTTTGTGTAATCTGTTATGTGTGAATAATGTTATTGTCTATCTGTTGCTAT
>RXON01001968.1:0-54057 GCA_009667805.1 Leptobrachium leishanense | reverse complement strand
GATTGCACAACCTTTCCTGAACTGCCCACTGAAAATGCAAAGCACAAACACACACGTGCTCATAATGTCACATGTAGATACTCCTCCTGTGTCAGTATGTATGTTACCCAGTCCTCCCTCCGTCTGATCCTGTCTGTGATGTATGTTGCTGCACTTTATAATCACGTGCATTCGTTTCGTGCATAGGTCGCCCTGAGATCATATCGAGCATCGAACTGGGACATGAGCCTTATATCAGCAACTCCAGTGACGACCTGGAATGCAACAACTGGGGTGAGTAACGGACGGGTCACCCCAAAACACTGACTTGAAAACCCTGATACATATCGTTCTATAACAAGGGATCCATAGAAACATCGAAAATGTCGGCAGATAAGAACCTTTCGGCCCATCTAGTCGCCCAATTACATGGATACTTTACCTGGATTTATCTTTTGTTTAGGATAGCCTTATGCCTATCCCATGCTTGCTTAAATTCAATTACTGTTTTGGCCTCTACCACTTCAACTGGAAGGCTGTTCCATGTATCCACCACCCTCTCAGTAAAATAATGCTTCCTGATGTTACTTTTAAACCTTTGCCCCTCTAATCTAAGACTATGTCCTCTTGTTTTGCTACTTTGTTTCCTTTTAAATATACTCCCTTCCTCTACCTTGTGGATTCCCTTTACGTATTTAAATGTTTCTATCATATCTCCTCTGTCTCGTCTTTTTTCCAAGCTGTACATGTTAAGATCATTAAGCCTTTCCTGGTAACTTTTCTCTTTCAAGCCGTACACCATTTTAGTAGCCCTTCTCTGAACTCTCTCTAAGATGTCTATATCCTTCTGGAGATACGGTCTCCAGTACTGCACACAGTACTCCAAGTGAGGTCTCACCAGTGCTCTGTACAGTGGCATGAGCACTTCCCTTTTCCTACTGCTAATACCTCTCCCTACGCAACCAAGCATTCTGCCAGCATTTCCAAGCATTCTGCCAGCATTTCCTGCTGCTCTATTACATTGACTACTTACCCTTAGATCCTCTGAAATAATGACCCCTAAATCCCAACCCTCAGATGTATCAAATATTCTATATTCAGCCCTTGGGTTTTTACGTCCCAGGTGCATTATCTTGCACTTATCCACATTAAAACTCAATTGCCACAGCTCCGACCATTTTTTTAGTTTACCTAAATCATTTGTCATTTGGCTGATCCCTCCAGGAACGTCAACCCTGTTGCAAATCTTTGTGTCATCAGCAAAAAGACATACTTTTCCATTAATACCTTCTGCAATATCACTAATAAAAATATTAAAGAGAATGGGTCCAAGTACTGACCCCTGAGGTACCCCACTGGTAACAAGACCTTGCGCCGAATAAACTCCATTTACCACAACCCTCTGTTGCCTGTCACTCAGCCACTGCCTAATCCAGTCAACAATATTGGAATCCAAGCTCAAAGATTGCAATTTATTGATAAGCTTCTATGCGGAACAGTATCAAAAGCCTTACTGAAATCTAAATAAGCAATGTCTACTGCACCACCTGTGTCTATTATTTTTGTTACCCAATCAAAAAAATCAATAAGATTAGTTTGGCATGATCTCCCTGAGGTAAACCCATGTTGTTTCTGATCCTGTAATCTATGTGTTTTTAGATGTTCAACAATCCTTTCCTTTAACATGGTTTCCATTAATTTCCCCACTACTGACGTAAAACTAACTGGCCTATAGTTCTCTCGTTATAACCCATCCTATATCCCCTGATCTATATCGTTATAACCCATCCTATATCCCCTGATCTATATCGTTATAACCCATCCTGGATCCTCTGGTATATAGCAACAATAACAAAAGGTGAAAGTGTATAACCCAAGAATTAAGAACTGCAGTTCACAGCACTCTCCACCACAATGTGCTACTGTAACGAATAAAGAAAAAATAGAACATGCAGTAGATACAACCGTTGGTCAATTTCCCTGGATAAAAAGCCAGAACTTCATAGAAAATACAGAGGCTAAAATAAAACAAACAAATCATAGCATAACACTGTAAAGTATTTAATAAAATAAAAAACAACAAAGGAGCCGCTCACAAAATCAGTGGCACACAATGGGTTAAAAGTGTGCACAATAGCATATTAAAACACATCGTCCAGATAGTCACCGCAACCGGAAGGTGTTGTCCACGGGTGTAGTCTCAATGGAGGAACCAGGCCAGGATAAACTCCGTATTGGAAAGTCCAGCTGTCGGGTAAAACCAGAGTCTCACGAACCAGAGGATCAAGGACTGAAGACTTGAACACATCCAGGGTGGACAATGAAACACCGTGCATATAGCCTAACCAGTGACTATATCGCTCCGGAAATGACGCCGGAGTATATGCATACTGGTATTCTATTTTTGTTTTACAGGTTCCTCCATTGCCATTTACTGTATGCTTAGGATCTTTATAGGAAAAGTTTTTATAGTTCGATCTAGTCACTGGTTAGGCTATATGCACGGTGTTTATGTATATACCTTTGCCCATACTGTCCATGTTGCTAGGGATATACATGCCCTCCACCAAAATGGATGACCGAGTGAGGCAGCGTCCTTTCCGGAGCGCTGTCTGGAGGCTGCCGGGAATGCTGACCGCTTCCGGTATCCGCATGTGAATTGGGTTTCCCTTAATGAAAGCAAGTATGGACTTTAAAAGAGACAATCGAACCAGCGAGTCAGTTCATGAGTAAGTCAGAACGAAACGCCTACTTCTATTTTCCATCCGCCCGCCGGGTCGTTCATTGTCCACCCTGGATGTGTTCAAGTCTTCAGTCCTTGATCCGCTGGTTCGTGAGACTCTGGTTTTACCCGACAGCTGGACTTTCCAATACAGAGTTTATTTATAAAGGATTTTACCAGGAAGGATACATTGAGATTTCTCTCGTTTTCAAGTATGTCCTGGGTTCAAGAACATTGAAGTGTTACAGTTACAGAAATACAAAGTAATACAATGCAAGATATTAACAAAAAACCTAATATACAGATTAACAGAAAATAAATATGTAGAAAAATAGTCACTGTTACATGTATACAGGTGCATTCTGTATATAGTCACTGTGTTACATGTTTACAGGCGCATTCTGTATATAGTCACTGTGTTACATGTTTACAGGTGCATTCTGTATATAGTCACTGTGTTACATGTATACAGGTGCATTCTGTATATAGTCACTGTGTTACATGTTTACAGGTGCATTCTGTATATAGTCACTATGTTACATGTTTACAGGTGCATTCTGTAATAGTACTGTGTACATGTTTACAGGTGCATTCTGTATATAGTCACTGTGTTACATGTTTAGGTGCATTCTGTATATAGTCACTGTGTTACATGTTTACAGGTGCATTCTGTATATAGTCACTATGTTACATGTTTACAGGTGCATTCTGTATATAGTCACTATGTTACATGTTTACAGGTGCATTCTGTATATAGTCACTATGTTACATGTTTACAGGCGCATTCTGTATATAGTCACTATGTTACATGTTTACAGGCGCATTCTGTATTAGGGATGCACCGATACCACTTTTTTAAGACCGAGTACGAGTACCGATACTTTTGTTCAAGTACTCACCGATACCAATTACCGATACTTTATTTTTATGCCATGTGACGCTTTCCAATAGAACAGACCTCCTATAAAGCCCCCAGGTCTCATAGATATGCCCCCTGCTCATGGATAATTGCCCCCCAAGCTCATGGATATGCCCCCCAGCTCATGGATATGCCCCATTGCTCATGGATATGCCCCATGCTCATGGATATTGCCCCCTTGCTCATGGATATTGCCCCCTTGCTCATGGATATGCCCCCTTGCTCATGGATATTGCCCCCTTGCTCATGGATATGCCCCTTGCTCATGGATATGCCCCATAGCTCATGGATATGCCCCATTGCTCATGGATATGCCCCATTGCTCATGGATATGCCCCATGCTCATGGATATTGCCCCCTTGCTCATGGATATTGCCCCCTTGCTCATGGATATTGCCCCCTTGCTCATGGATATTGCCCCCTTGCTCATGGATATGCCCCCTGCTCATGGATATGCCCCATTGCTCATGGATATTGCCCCATTGCTCATGGATATGCCCCCTTGCTCATGGATATGCCCCCTTGCTCATGGATATGCCCCATTGCTCATGGATATTGCCCCATTGCTCATGGATATGCCCCCCTGCTCATGGATATGCCCCCTGCTCATGGATATTGCCCCATTGCTCATGGATATGCCCCATTGCTCATGGATATGCCCCATTGCTCATGGATATGCCCCATTGCTCATGGATATGCCCCCCTGCTCATGGATATGCCCCATTGCTCATGGATATTGCCCCCTTGCTCATGGATATGCCCCCTTGCTCATGGATATGCCCCATTGCTCATGGATATTGCCCCATTGCTCATGGATATGCCCCCCTGCTCATGGATATGCCCCATTGCTCATGGATATGCCCCATTGCTCATGGATATTGCCCCATTGCTCATGGATATGCCCCATTGCTCATGGATATTGCCCCATTGCTCATGGATATTGCCCCATTGCTCATGGATATGCCCCATTGCTCATGGATATTGCCCCATTGCTCATGGATATTGCCCCATTGCTCATGGATATTGCCCCATTGCTCATGGATATTGCCCCATTGCTCATGGATATGCCCCCCCTCCGCTCCGCTCATACTTACCTTCCTTCAGCGACGCCGGGAAAGTCTTCGCGCGCGCGCGCTGGTTGGAAGGACCCCAGCCGCGACCACGTGGGACCATGTGATCGCGGCTGGGGTCCTTCCAACCAGCGCACGCGCGGAAACTTTCCCGGCGTCGCTGAAGGAAGGTGAGTATGAGCGGAGAGCAGCTGCAGGGCCTGTCCGAATGCTCTATCTGCATTCGGACAGGCCCTGCAGCTGCTCACTTTGTTTATACTTACCTTCCTTCAGCGACGCCGGGAAAGTTTCCGCGCGTGCGCTGGTTGGAAGGACCCCAGTCGCGATCACATGGTCCCACGTGGTCGCGGCTGGGGTCCTTCCAACCAGCGCGCGCGCGCGAAGACATTCTCGGCGGCGCTGAAGGAAGGTAAGTATCGCAGAGCTCCAGTGGCGGCTGTCCGAATGCCGATAGAGCATTCGGACAGCCGCCGCAGCCCCTCGGATACCGGAAGCCGGCTCAATGCCGGCTTCCGGTATCGGAAAAAAATATCGGGGGTACTGCACGAGTACCAAGTACTCCTGCAGTACCCGGTATCGGCATCGGTGCAACCCTATTCTGTATATAGTCCCTGTGTTACATGTTTACAGGTGCATTCTGTATATAGTCCCTGTGTTACATGTTTACAGGTGCATTCTGTATATAGTCCCTGTGTTACATGTTTACAGGTGCATTCTGTATAAAGTCACTGTGTTACATGTTTACAGGTGCATTCTGTATATAGTCACTGTGTTACATGTTTACAGGTGCATTCTGTATATAGTCACTATGTTACATGTTTACAGGTGCATTCTGTATATAGTCACTATGTTACATGTTTACAGGTGCATTCTGTATATAGTCACTGTGTTACATGTTTACAGGTGCATTCTGTATATAGTCACTATGTTACATGTTTACAGGCGCATTCTGTATATAGTCCCTGTGTTACATGTTTACAGGTACATTCTGTATATAGTCACTGTGTTACATGTTTACAGGTGCATTCTGTATATAGTCACTGTGTTTCATGTTTACAGGTGCATTCTGTATATAGTCCCTGTGTTACATGTTTACAGGTACATTCTGTATTTAGTCACTGTTACATGTTTACAGGTGCATTCTGTATATAGTCACTGCGTTACATGTTTACAGGTGCATTCTGTATATAGTCACTGTGTTACATGTTTATAGGCGCATTCTGTATATAGTCACTGTTACATGTTTACAGGTGCATTCTGTATATAGTCACTGTGTTACATGTTTACAGGCGCATTCTGTATATAGTCACTGTGTTACATGTTTACAGGTGCATTCTGTATATAGTCACTATGTTACATGTTTACAGGTGCATTCTGTATATAGTCACTGTGTTACATGTTTACAGGCGCATTCTGTATATAGTCACTGTGTTACATGTTTACAGGTGCATTCTGTATATAGTCACTGTGTTACATGTTTACAGGCGCATTCTGTATATAGTCACTGTGTTACATGTTTACAGGCGCATTCTGTATATAGTCACTGTGTTACATGTTTACAGGTGCATTCTGTATATAGTCAGTATGTTACATGTTTACAGGTGCATTCTGTATATAGTCAGTATGTTACATGTTTACAGGTGCATTCTGTATATAGTCACTATGTTACATGTTTACAGGTGCATTCTGTATATAGTCACTATGTTACATGTTTACAGGTACATTCTGTATATAGTCACTGTGTTACATGTTTACAGGTGCATTCTGTATATAGTCACTGTGTTTCATGTTTACAGGCGCATTCTGTATATAGTCACTGTGTTTCATGTTTACAGGTGCATTCTGTATATAGTCACTGTGTTACATGCTTACAGGCGCATTCTGTATATAGTCCCTGTGTTACATGTTTACAGGTGCATTCTGTATTGAGGTATGTTAATGGGAGCTTTTGAGTGACTTAAGACTGGGGGAAGATTTGATGGTGTCTGGGAGGTTATTCCATATTTGTGGTGCTCTGTAGGAAAAGGAGGATCGAGCCACTTTCTTTTTGTATTGTGGTATTGCAAGTAATGTGCTGGTCCTGGATCTGAGGTTATAGGATGAGGGAGCTGCCTGGCCTGGTTCCTCCATTGAGACTACACCCGTGGACAACACCTTCCGGTTGCGGTGACTATCTGTACGATGTGTTTTAATATGCTATTGTGCACACTTTTAACCCATTGTGTGCCACTGATTTTGTGAGCGGCTCCTTTGTTGTTTTTTATTTTATTAAATACTTTACAGTGTTATGCTATGATTTGTTTGTGTTATTTTAGCCTCTGTATTTTCTATGAAGTTCTGGCTTTTTATCCAGGGAAATTGACCAAAGGTTGTATCTACTGCATGTTCTATTTTTTTCTTTATTCCCCTGGTATATAACCCATCCTATATCCCCTGATATATAACCCATCCAGAGGACATTTTGAAAGGCCACGCAGTGGATAATACTGAAATTAAAGCATGACGCTCTGCTTCTCTCCACAGGTACAAAGTATGACGGCCTGCAGGAAGCGCAGGGGGTGGAGCTCATGGCTGTGTATGGAGAGCATCAGCATAAAGTCAGCACGGACGTATCTCCAGATTTATTGACCAATACATGGCCACCTGTGAGGAGGCAAAGCCGGTACCCCAGAGTGAACCCTTTCCGGTGGTTAAAGAGGGATAAGAAAGGGAAAAGTGTGAGCAGGCGGCGGACACGGAGGGACCTGAGCCGGTCTGAGCACAAGGAACAGCGGACCACCGTACATATTCACTCAGCAAGAGCGGGTCCGCTGGCTCCTGGGGCAGATTATACCGAGGGACACACCGGAAAAGACTGCTCCATGAGTAAATACCCTGAGAGACATTCCCCCTCCTCCGACCACCCGGAAAAATGTCCCCCTTCCTCCGACCACCCGGAAAAATGTCCCCCTTCCTCCGACCACCCGGAAAAATGTCCCCCTTCCTCCGACCACCCGGAAAAATGTCCCCCTTCCTCCGACCACCTGGAAAAATGTCCCCCTTCCTCCGACCACCTGGAAAAATGTCCCCCTTCCTCTGACCACCCGGAAAAATGTCCCCCTTCCTCTGACCACCCGGAAAAATGTCCCCCTTCCTCTGACCACCCGGAAAAATGTCCCCCTTCCTCCGACCACCCGGAAAAATGTCCCCCTTCCTCCGACCACCCGGAAAAATGTCCCCCTTCCTCCGACCAACCGGAAAAATGTCCCCCTTCCTCTGACCACCCGGAAAAATGTCCCCCTACCTCCGACCACCTGGAAAAATGTTCCCCCAACTCTGACCACTTGGAAAAATGTGCCCCAGCCTCTCACCAACCGGAAAAATGTCCCCCTACCTCTCACCACCCGGAAAAACATCCAAAAACGACATGGCTGACTCCTGGCGTGGAAACCTTTACATCTGGGATCACTGAGCCACAGGATGATAAACCTAAGAAAAATACCGAGGGTGTAGAACCACAAAATTCTGCTACACTCCAAGAGAATGATATTGATGATAAAGTCACACCCGCCTCTTTACAGAACATGCTTCCTACTGGGAAAGATGCCATGCGTGAGGCTCCGAGCCACATGGGAAACACACACAATACCCAGACTGAAGACTTGAAGGCTGCTGTCCAGATCAACAAAAACAAAACCACACAATATCAACCCAAAACTAACCTTGAATTGAAAGGGAAGAAAGACCTTTCTGAAAACGCAGTGAACCAGCAGACGCAAACAGGCCTGGACGGACCTGAAACATCAAAGAAGACCAAGATAGAAGATTCACTGGATTCCCCAAAAAAGAGTATCTCTTACAGAGGACCTTCCCAGGACCTGCCCAGCCCAAAGCACTACAAGACATCCACGTCCCAACAAGCCAAGGGCATCAGACGGACCAATCTTACAAAAGGCAAAAGGCTGTTTGGACCAGACAGGAAAAAGCATGTCCGGTTTAGTGATGTTGTCACCATGTTTCTCATCGAACCACGGAAAGACACAAAGTGGTCGGCAGGAGAAACAGTGCTGCGAGCCAGAGACATGCAGTATTTCACAAACCTTCATGCAGAATCCAAACAAATGAGTCCAGGAACAGCAAGCACGGCTGCTGAAAAGAGCGTTACGGTGGCTGGGAAAATCAACCTTTCCAAGGAACGTGGCGAGGACTGGCAGCCAGTGAGGAAGAGGAGCGCAGAGGCCACAGAATGCCATGGTCTGCTGAAACGAGCCAAGAGATCTGTGACTTTACATGAAGTCGAGGAGAAACCCAAGGAGACTGTAACCGAGCGATCTCAAGCTGGAAGAGAAGAAACCATCCTATCGGAGTGTGACGCAAAGATAGACACGCCGATGGCACAAGCTTTGCCACCAGTGCGAATGTTCCATGTCAGCAAGAAACATAAAGCACATGGTTCAAGCTGCACGGTGCAGGCTAAACCTACAGGCAAGCCTGCGAAATCCGCAATGACCTCTGCTTGTGAGGCAGGTACTGACTCTGTGGGTACAGAGAGCATGGTGACCGAGCTGGACATCAAGGTCGACTTGGGGCACACAACTAGGACTAGCAAAAACGCAACTAAATGTACAAACCAAACAAGCAAGGGGGAGACTGGGTCTTCAGACTCGACTAGCAAGAAGGACATGAGGCCTTCAGACTCGACTAGCAAGAAGGACATGAGGCCTTCAGACTCGACTAGCAAGAGGGACATGAGGCCTTCAGACTCGACTAGCAAGAGGGACATGAGGCCTTCTGACACTACTAGCGAGAGGGGGATGAGGTCTTCAGGCACAACTAGCGAGAAGGAATCTGGGCCTTTAAATACGACTAGCGAGATTGAACCTGGGCCTTCAGACACGACTAGCAAGGGGGAGATAAGGCCTTCAGACATGATTAGCAAGAGGGAGAAAAAGCATTTAAGCGGTGTTAAAGCAGGAAGTGACCACAGTATGCCAGCTGCCAAGGCATGGACAGGGGCCAGGCACATAAACAAGACTGACGCAACAATGGAGCGTGAATATAGGGGTGGCAAGACTGGAACAGAGAGCACTCTGGGAGCTAGCAAGACAAAACATGGGAACACAAAGAAAGCTGGTAGCAAGGGCTTTGTAGCTGAGAATTATGCCATTAAAACCGAGACTGAGCCCACAAAGAGCGTGAACAAGGCTGAGATAAAGCACGATCATGGTGCTAGCATGGTGGAGAATGAGCTTGCAGACAGAACCAGGAGGGTGGATACGGTTCGAATCCTCCAGAGACCCGGCAAAGGGAGAAAAACAAACCGGGCCTGTATTACTCAGAAAACCTTCACGCCTATGCCCGGACCATCTAAAATTACGCTCACAAGTACAGACAACACAAACCAAGAGGGTTCGGCCAAAAACTTTCAGAAATCCAGCTCCCCTCATACGAAATGTCATAAATTCGCAGGGATTAAACAAAGTCCAGATAGCCGTTCCAATGCAGAAAAGAAACGTAAACCTGTGCAAGACATGGATAGTGAAGAGCTGGTAGGACTGACTGACACCAATGGTGAACTGGATCCCGAGACTCGTAGAGTTGGTGATCATCTCCTCTTTGTGAACAAATCGTCCATGCCACCAAGTCCTGTTGGGAAGAAACAGAATTTATACGGCAAACATGAACTGTCCTCTAGTGTCAAACTGAAAAGCCCCCCCAGAATAAAGGCGGAGAGCAAGAATTGTTTGGAGGATAATCAAGTGAATGCAGGCCATCAGTCCAAACAGAGTCCAGAACAGAAGGCTCACGAGTTTACACAGATGAAGAGTAGTCCTCAGCTTGTCCGTGTTGGAAGTAAAGGTCTAAGCCGTACAGAAGAACCAACAGAAGACAGCAATGGTGAAGGACAACATGTGATTGAGGGCCGCGGGTTGATCACTCCTGTCCAGAACTTTGCAAAGCCATCCAGTCAAGCCCACGCCAGGAAGAAATCTCATATGTGCAGTGATTGTTTGGGTGCGACCCAGAAAAGTCAGAAGTCCAACGATAACCCTACAACATCGCAAAACAAAATTAAAGTCTCAAAAAGTCTCTCCAGCATTGCTGCTGACTCCTTCATGGCAGCAATACCTCCAGACATTCAAACCGGCTTGAGGAAACCAAAAAGACGCAAGGAGCCAGAAAATGGAACTGGTCCTCCCCAAGACAATCAAGACCTTAACCCGAAAGACAAGGATCATTTAGGCAAACGCCTGCAGGGTCCTGGTGCTAAAAACCTCTCTCCTGCCTCTGCGACACACCAGCTCTTGGGAGAGGAACCTTGTGCCTGCACCAAATGTGGAAAATGCATTGTCACAAATGCAGATCAAAGCTCGAGCAGTTCAGACCCCAAAGGGAATTTACGGGTAAAAAGACGAAGAAAAGCATTTCTGGTTAAGGAGCCCTACAAGTGCAAAGAGTGTGGGAAAATCTTCACCCGCCATTTCTCTCTTTTACAACATCAAAGTATTCACACAGGGGAGAAACCCTTCACCTGCCAGGAGTGTGGCAAGAAATTCCGAGATAATAACAGTCTTAAAAGCCACATGAGATCTCACACAAAAGAGAAACCCTTCACGTGTCTGGAGTGTGGGAAGGGCTTCAGTCAGCAGTCCTCTGTCATCGTCCACCAGAGGATACACACTGACGAGAGACCCTTTCAGTGCGAAGAGTGCGGCAAGAGCTTTAATGATCGATCGACCTACAGGCATCACGTTAGAATTCACACTGGGGAGAAACCCTTTGCCTGTTCATTCTGTGGGAAGAAATTCACTCAGTTGGCCCATGTTTCGCGCCATGAGAAGATCCACACTGGCGAGCGCCCATTTGGATGCACCGTGTGCGAGAAGAGGTTCATTGACAGAGCAAAGCTCATCAAACATGAAATGATACACAAACGGGACAAGGACTGAATGTCTGCAATATGACACAAAGGCTAAAGTGAACTGTGAAGCTGGGTCCTGGACATGTAGATGTGGCCAAGGAACAAGGTGTCCATTGGGTGTTGCTAGTGGAGAAGGCTCATTAAAGCTTTTTTTTTCTTCACAGAACATTGGGGAGGAAGGAGTGTGTTGATTTGGAATCTAAAGGTTTTGCCTCAGCCTAGCCGGCACAATTTATACGCAGCCCCCCCACCCCAGTCACTAGGAAAATCTATTTTTGTATGTATTTAATGCTGTGTATTGTGATCATTAGACTATGAAGATAGCTTCACCTTCCATAATCACACGCTCTCCAAATTAAATGTATTGACCATGACTTTAACATCTGATCCTTTTACCTGTCCCGAAGCTTTGCATCATTGCTTTTCGGTACTTAGTTAGGCCTGCATAATTATTCTGCAGCTGCTCCTCCTGTAGATCCCACCGGACCTGGAAATCCTCTACATTTGTGTAAAGGATTAGTGCCTGAAGAATCCACCAGTGTTTACCAAGAGTGTGTCAGGTATAACAATAAAAAGAAAAGACTTTTATAGGACCAGAGCACGAAGAGCTGGCGAGGCCGGCCTGACCCGCGCGTCACAGGCCGATGCGAGATGGCGAGGCCGGCCTGACCCGCGCGTCACAGGCCGATGCGAGATGGCGAGGCCGGCCTGACCCGCGCGTCACAGGCCGATGCGAGATGGCGAGGCCGGCCTGACCCGCGCGTCACAGGCCGATGCGAGATGGCGAGGCCGGCCTGACCCGCGCGTCACAGGCCGATGCGAGATGGCGAGGCCGGCCTGACCCGCGCGTCACAGGCCGATGCGACGCCGGCCTGACCCGCGCCTATCTTTACCAGGGCGACTTACTTTGCAATTCTGTCTGCAGACAATCCCTTCGTAACAACAGGTTGTCCTTGGCAGTTCAGAGGAAAGTCTTTGATTAACAGTGTTTATTGGGTAGGAGGATGCTTAGGGCCTGCAAACAATCCTCCTTATGGTGTGCAATTATTGCCTCAAAACAGGCAGGACAGACAGCAATACGTATTCCCTAAAATCCTACCGCTCCTGTTGCGGGAGATTGAGCCTAGCCCTCTTTTTTACATACGTACACGCCTTCTGTTCCACCCTCCCAGGTGACCTGAAATCTGGCCTGGTGTCACGGCTCCTATTTGTGAAACGTTTCAGATTGTGTATATGCCGCTTTGTGTCTCTGATTCCCTGATGGTGACTCCACGTGGGAGAATAACGTGTGCTCATTCTCAGCAATGGATACAGACCCACATGTCCCATCATGCCATGGGAATCAAGGCTTTTCCTCCATGAGTTAATCTGTATTATGCACATTTTGCTGATATCCAGACCTTCTCGCACTATTAATAAATGAATTTATAACCTGGTGCGGCTTCCTGTCTGGCTTCCTGCGACGTGTGTTTCCTGATGTGTACAAGTGTTGGTTGAATGGGTCTGATGCCAGGAACGCTGAGGAACGTGGGGTGTGTGCCGACCTCCCGCTATCCATCCAGTTGTCACGTACAGAGGGAGGGTGTACAATGGAATTAACAGCTCCCAGGATTTACTGACTCTTCCCTCTCTCAGGGCCCCAAGTTATGCCAACCTAACCCCAAAAACCGTAGGCACCCTCCCAAAGATTCACGGACATGAAAGTCATAGGGCACTTTCGAAACATCCTTATCTGTTTACCACCCCAATCCAGGAGCCTCACCATCTACAGCTAAAATATCCCGGACTGTAAATTCTACAGTAACCTGGAAACCCAAGCTATACGGGGGAAACGTAAATGATTTAGAGCCAAAGACAGGACTAGGTTACAAATGTTTTAATGGAAAAAAGACAAAAATAAAACTTTACACAGTGCCAGGATCACAAACAAAACCTACAAAATACGGAAACCCAGCTCTTGAAATAAAATTAAACTTAAACAAAACACAGAAGCCTAACTTAAATAGTATGTACTGGTAAGATTTCTATGGGTTCTTCTGCACAGGAGCGGAGGGGGTACTCCTAATTCATGCCCCTAATGAGCACAGCCCTGCATGTGCTTCCATAATGGATACTCGTAACAATCTCAATCTCCGCATTTGAGGGCCTTATTATTTCTACTATATCTAGATGATGCAATCTCCCCAGTGGGGAGGATTTACTCTGAGATAAGGGGTTCTTCAGAGAGCACCGAAATGTCACAGACCCTTCGGTGCTCTCCCATTCACCACACTTTGGAGAGTTAAATTGACGTGACGTCAGTTCGACAGCCTGGGCCCATAAAGCCATTGGTCTGACTTTAAGGAAGTCAGACCAACGTGGGACCCCCCCCCCCAGAGAGGTCAGTATAGGGAGGGAGGGGAGTTAGAGGACCATGACGTACATGGAACGTCCTTGGTTCTTAACGGGACTATTTCCCAGGACGTACCATGTACATCAGTGGTCCTTATGGGATTAAACACAGAGGTTTACATATTTCAACAAATACATCAGTACTCACGGGTGAATTCCATCTGTCCCTGGGGTTTTGTTCACATTTACCTTGTTTAGTTGCTGCAGCCCCTGTTCTTGAGTCAACCAATCACATTTTATTACGTTTTTATCAATGAATTGCACGTCTCCTGTTACAGGTTTTTCTTTTATGAATAGTGAAGAAAAATAATCATTCAAAATGTCTGTCTTTTCTTGATCTTGACACCCCTGACTCCGATTTCAGTGAATCTACACTTTCACTCTTGTGGTTTTTTTTGTTTTGTTTAGATGGATAGATACATAAATTCTAATTGCTTTTTTACAAGCTTTATTGGCTGCCTTATATGCTTTATAGGAAGCCTCAGATTTATCAGCTTTAAATGCTGCCTTTTTTATCTTTTGTTTCCTTGGTTACCTTCCTACTGAGCCACATTGGTTTGTTGTTTTTTTATGTTTATTACCCAGTGGAATATATTTGGACGTGTGTTTTTCTAGTGTTAGTTTAAAGATATTCCACTTATCCTGTGTTTTTCCCATGAAAGCAATTTTTGCCGGTCAATGACATTGAGCGCGTCCTTTAGTTGAATGAAGTTGGCGTTTATACATTGTTTTATCTGCCTCCTATGAATGTGCTTTTTGAGTTCATTTCATAAGACGCCATATTATGGTCATTGTTTCCTTACTTGTATGTTTGACTATAGATCCACATTGTTTGTTATAAGCACAAAAGTACAGGTGAACAAGTTGATAGAAAAGCAATGCAGAAAAAATAATGCCCTTTTATAGCTACAGGAGTACCATGACCAGCACAGGCTCTTTCACGTGCTGAATAATGCAGGATAAAACACTTAGTGTAAAACCGTAAAAGGAATTTAATACATGATAAACAATAAAAATGTCCCACTCACAAAATAAGTGGCACACCAATAGGAAATTGTGTGCCAACAAGCATGATTAAACACGGATAATCAACAGGTACCGTCCATCCTGGAGAAATACAGGATCAAATCCGAATAGTGAGTCCAGAGTCTCCAGAGTAAGGTACGTGTCCGTAGCAAAGTAAAAGCCCATCCAAGGGAAAATCAGAGTGGATACACTCTACTCGTTTCGTCTTCACAACATGAACCGACTTTCTCAAGAGCTGTATCCTTATGGAAAAGTCCCCTTCTTAAAAAGTCCTTCAAATGAAAATAACCCATCATACGTCAGGTGTGCGGCCGGGGAAACCTACACATGCTGAATGTGACTTTACATTACATGCCGCCTCTGCTCTGACATTACCCATCCCCCCTTAATCTGCGCTCAATCCCATCCACTATCTACATTTTTTCAGCTTCTGTATTCCTCCCCCCCCCCTTTCACTAGTATAAAGTCTCCTCCAGCCTTCGAGACATCCTGTCCCCCAGCACAGCGGACACATTTCCATTCAGGTGCAATCCATCACGACTATAGAAATTGTACCCCAATGCAAAACGAGCCCAGTGCTCTAAAAACCCAAAGCCCTCCTTCCTGCACCAAGCTTTAAGCCACGCATTGACCTTCCTGATCTCCCGCTGCCTTTCCACTGTAGCGCGTGGCACAGGTAGGATCTCCGTGTAACAGATATCTGTACCCCAACAGGGTCACGTCTTTCAATGCCGCTTCCTTGCTGGATACCTGGGTTCTCCGAGTGTCTCCCAGTCCTTAGCTGCAGTTTAAAGACGGGTACACGTAGAGAGCCTTGCTAGCACCCCCAGAAATAAGACGAGGCTGTAGATCTGGAGCTTTGCGTTGGAACAGCGAACAGAATATAGCTGTTACCCAAACCATGAGTTGTGACTGCACGTAGGGTCAGAATAGAACGGTTTTAATCAGGGGCACATACATTTATACGGTCACACATGGGTCATTTACATACACAAAATTCCCACCTAGAAACTGTTGGAAGACCTAATTAGACTGAAACAGATAATTGGACAAACATTTGCTTCTTGGAATGTGAAACCTAATTAGATTAGGTACAGTTAAACTTTATGTAACATTTCCGAGGCCGGACAATGGGAATCGTGATTGACAAACAGATTAAAGACAGCAGTTTTACAACCTATTCAAATATAAACCGATAACACATTCCTGAGACAGGGTAGACTGTCTAATCCTCTCATCAGATAACAGACAATAGCATTCTTGCATAATCCAGATTACACAAACCTAATTACATTATAAAAACTCCATTTTGTTCTGTGTTGTCCAAGCACCCAAATTCTGTCTCCAGCCATTTGCTGCTGTAGAGTCCTTGAAATTGGTGGCTCACTCCTTGGGCCTAACCACGGTAGCTAGGTGGGCGGTCTTGCTTCCGTGTTGGTCTACGGATACTGCATCGAAGAACGCTCTCTGCCGCTTGCCATTTGAGCCTGGGATGCTTTTTGCAGCTTCACTACAAGAATTGTTGCAACAGATGGGCGACGATAAGAAGGTCTTGCCTCAGGAATGCCAGCGTGAGTCCTGGAACTGCATATTTTTTTTCTACCCGTGGCTCCTTTTGACCGTTCCGCGGCATCAGCGATTCCCGAGGCAGCATCCCGAGGATTCCAAGGCCCTGCTTTCCGTAAATTCCGTCAGTTCTGACGCCAAGATTGCTGTGGAGGGTCATCTTCTCCACTTCGCAGAGGCATGGTGGGGTACAACATCGGATGCCTGGGTTTTGGAGACTGTCCGGAGCAGTTATGTCCTACGCTTCGATGGCCTTCCCCTGGATATTTTTGTCTTCTGTCTTTGCAAAGTTCTGCGGTGGCCGCAGCTCGGTTGTATGACGAAACCCTTACAATGCTTCAGATGGATGTCGTGGAGCCTGTCCCTATCGTGGAACAAGGCCAAGGCACATACTCTTGTTTGTTCCTGGTGGGGAAACCAGATGGATACTTTTGCCCCATCCTCTACCTAAAGTTGGTGAACCGTTTTATAAGAAAAGTTCAAAATGGAGACTTTGGCGTCGGCAACCAGGATTCTTCAACGGGGTACTACATGGTCACCCTGGATTTGCGAGATGCAGATCTACACGTCTCCGTAGCAGAGGTCTGCCAGCGATACCTCAGGTTTGCTGTCCAGGTTCTGGGCAGCGTATGTCATTTCCAGTTTTGTTCTTTCCCCTTTGGCCTTTCCTCAGCCCCTAGAATATTCTCAAAGAGTCTGGTAGTCGTCACCACCTTTCTGGGGGGAGAAGGGATTTACATTGTTCCATGACTGGTTGATAAAGGCGGCTCTGGAGGCACAGCTTGTGTGCACCATCTTGGTTTTGGGATGTCACGGGTGGTTGGTGAACTGGAAAAAGTCTCATCTGCAACCTGTACAGAGCAATACCTTCTTGGATCTGGTGTTGGATACCGTGGCCATGAGTTTTTCTGTTGGAGGACAACAAGTGCAAACTTCGAAAGCAGATTCAGGGTCTGGCAACGGCTCCGGAAGGTTCCGTCAGGTGAATGCAGAGGATTCTGGGTTAGACACTGCTTTTAGATTCCTGTCATTTATGTTTCCATGCAGGTCTTCTGCTGTGCCAAGAAAAAAAACCTCAAATATAAGCATTTTGTGTTCCTTCTCACTGTGGTGAGCCAGTAAAGTGTCGCTGTTCTTTGCGAAGACTTTTTGTATGTTAAACACCGCACTGGTGTAGAGCATTAACCATATAGGTCATTTGAATATTGATATAGCGCAAGACTACTATATGTTTTATTTTGGTCCTGTTATTGGCTCCTTGGATTTGTGTAGCTTCAGAAAAAAATGAAGGTCCTCTACTTTGCTGGCCCTGCACCCAATGGGTCCTCCCTCATATGCAGCTGAATTCTGTGCTGTGTCCTCCTCATCAGCCCCGTCCATGCATGGGTGCAAGGCCAGCAAAGTAGAGGACCTTCATATTGGGTGTGATTGGAAAATCCGGAGTCTGTCCAGTGACACCAAACATGGCCGTTCAATGTGTGAAGGATCTTTACTGCATTTTGATGAAGCAGCATCTTTGTGCACTTTTCATTTCGGGCAGCGGCTCGCGTGTAGGGGATGGCACAACACGTCATCTGAAACCTAAACCACCGTGAGGAGAGGCGGGGGTCCTCTGGATGCTAAACACACCACAAGGTCAAGTCAGGCGTCACGGGAAAGGTCAGAATCCGGCCTAGTGACACCAAGAAAGTCCAAGAAAAAGAAATCTAAAACCCTTTGTTTTTCTCTCAGGCATTTTTCACGTATAAAGCGCAGAATGCCGCGGCCGTTACCCTCTCATTCCCCGCATCAGCAGAGAGTGCAGTGATTTTATGCACAAATCACTGTGCCAAAATGGAAGAGAAACGTTGTGGTTTTCCAGTTTGGTTTCTTCGAAAGATGCAATAATGTTCCTTCCGTTAATGATAATAAAAAAGCCCGAAAAATATACAAATATTCCAAAAAATGAAAGGAACCCTTTCTAATCAGAGCATCAAGTCAAGGAAACTCCTGGAATATTGATGGGGTCAGTTAAGAAGCAGAGGGGGTTAATGGAATTAACAGGTGCACTAGACAACAATGACACCACCTTCAAAACCGGAATGGTTATACAGGTGGAGCCACTGACATTTTTCCCCCCACTCCTCTTTTCTAACTGTTTTTCACTAGTTTTGCATTTGGCCAGGGTCGGTGTCACTACTGGTAGCATGAGGCCATACCTGGACCCTACACAGGTTGCACAGACAGTCCAACTCATCCAGGATGCCACACCGACATATGCCATTGCCAGAAGGTTTGCCGTGTCTCCCAACACAGTCTCATGGAGGAGATTCCAGGAGACAGGCAGTTACTCTGGGAGAGCTGGCCAGGTCTGCAATGGTCCTTAACCCATCAGCAGGACCGGTATCTGCTGGTTTATGCAAGGATGAACATGGTGAACATTGCCAGAACCCTACAAAATGACCTCCCGCAGGCCACTGGTGTGAATGTCTCTGACCAAACAATCAGAAATGGACTTCATGAGGGTGGCCTGAAGACCCGATGTCCTCTAGTAGGCCCTGATTGGCATTTGTCATTAAACTACAGACTTGGCAGGTCTGCCACTGGTGCCGTCCTTTGCTTTTCCAAGATGAGCAGGTTCACCCTGAGCACATGTGACAGATGTGAAAGGTTCTGGAAAAGCCATGGAGAATGTTATGCGGCCTGTAACATTGTTCAGCATGACCGGTTTGGTGATAGGTCAGTTATGGTCTGGGGAGGGATATCCATGAAGGGACTCACAGACCTCAACGGGCTAGACCATGGCTCCCTGACTGCCATTAGGTATCCAGATGAAATCCTTAGACTCATTGTCTGACCCTATCCTGGTGCAGTGGGTCCTGGGTTCCTCCAGCTGCCCAACAATGCCCGGTCTCATGTGGCGAGGGTATGCAGCCAGTTCCTGGAGGATGAAGGAATTGATACCATTGAAATGGGTCCCACAACCCTTGTAAGCACTGATTTACCCTATGAGTCCAAGCATCCACTGCAACTGGTCATCATGGCTAGTTCCCAGCTGATGAGGGTCCAACAAACCAGAAACAGCGCTGTCCTAGGAGTGGCTTTGACCAGTTGTGTAAACCTTATCTCTGCTAGAAAGCCACAGTGTGACATAGCATTGATTTTCGGGTTCTGTGTAATAACAGATCCAGGATGCATAAAAGTGAGATGTCATTTGCATATCCTACCCAGAATTCCTTGCTGCATATGGGGAATGTGGCACAGGAGCTCTGGGATGCAATTCATCGAATTGCTGTGATGTGCGAGAGGCTTCTGCAATAATAAACACACTTATTATAGCGTGGAGGCTTTTTATCTCACTTTTGTCCTCCACCACAACATATATATATATATATATATATATAACACATGGGGGGGGGTTGCACTCAACCTAAACTAAGCATTCAGTGCGGGTGCATCTAAAAAAATAAAATACAAACAAAACCAGGGAGAGAGCATCCAGCCGAACACAATCAAAAACCAACCGCAGCTTCATGCAATGGTGCATAATACCAGCTTTTACCACATGTTGAAAAATTCTAAAATCGAAGCTTTGTTGAATAAAATGGTGGAAATTTGGTTCGCAATTTTATTCAACAAAGCTTAGATTTTAGAATTTTTCAACATGTGGTAAAAGCTGGTATTATGCACCATTGCCTGAAGCTGCGGTTGGTTTTTGATTGTGTTTGACTGGATGCTCTCTCCCTGGTTTTGTTTGTATGTATGTATGTACAGTTGTGTTCAAAATTATTCAACCCCCACTGAAATTGAGTGTTTTGGCCAGTTTGACATTGATTTTGATCATTCAGTCATCTTGCTTACAATTAAATCAAAGAGGCACGTGTAGGTCAGACAAATATAACATAACATTTATAATGAAATAAGCACAAATGTCTTTTCTGTGCTCACATCATTATCAGTTTTATTCAACCCCCAAGTGACATTCAATCTTAGTACTTAGTACAACATCCTTTTACAGTTATAACAGCTTTTAAACGTGAAGCATAGCTTGACACAAGTGTCTTGCAGCCATCTACGGGTATCTTCGCCCATTCGTCATGGGCAAAAGCCTCCAGTTCAGTCACATTCTTAGGCTTGCGCACTGCAACTGCTTTCTTTAAGTCCCACCAGAGGTTCTCAATCGGATTTAAGTCAGGTGACTGCGATGGCCACTCCAAAATGTTCCAGCCTTTAATCTGCAACCATGCTCTAGTGGACTTGGAGGTATGCTTGGGATCATTGTCCTGTTGAAAGGTCCAACGTCTCCCAAGCCTCAGGTTTGTGACGGACTGCATCACATTGTCATCCAATATCTCCTGGTACTGAAGAGAATTCATGGTACCTTGCACACGCTGAAGCTTCCCTGTACCTGCAGAAGCAAAACAGCCCCAAAGCATGATTGACCACCCGCCATGCTTCACAGTAGGCCAGGTGTTCTTTTCTTCATAGGCCTTGTTCTTCCTCCTCCAAACCTAGCGTTGATCCATGGGCCCAAACAGTTCTAATTTTGTTTCATCAGTCCACAGAACACTATCCCAAAGCTTCTGTGGTTTGTCCACATGACTTTTGGCATACTGCAGTCGACTCTTCTTATTCTTTGGAGACGGCAAGGGGGTGCGCCTGGGAGTTCTGGCATGGAGGCCTTCATTACGCAGTGTGCGCCGTATTGTCTGAGCTGAAACTTCAGTACCCACATCTGACAAATCTTTTCTCAGTTCCTCAGCAGTCACACGGGGACTTTTCTCCACTCTACGCTTCAGGTAGCGCACAGCGGTCGAAGTCAGCATCTTCTTTCTGCCACGACCAGGTAGCGTTTCAACAGTGCCCTTTGCCTTGAATTTGCAAATGATGCTTCCTATGGTCTCTCTTGGTATGTTTAACATCTTTGCAATCTTCTTATAGCCATTGCCCTTCCTGTGAAGAGTAATCACCTCTTCTCTTGTCTTCCTGGACCATTCTCTTGACTTCACCATGTTTGTAACCACACCAGTAAATGTCTAGAAGGAGCTGAGTATCACAGTCATTTTAAAGCTGCCTAATTGGTGCTTATTATGCTTTATTGCTGCTCCGTGACATCCTGATTGAAAACACTTGAATGAACCTCTGTTCTTCAGAGTGGTAGTCTTTAAAGGGTTGAATAATTGTGTCAATGAAGAATTCACAAAAGAAACATTTACTACTGTATTACAAAACCAATTGATGTCATTTTAGTTGCATATGGTTCTTTAAAAAGTCCTTGTAGGATTTCATTCTGAATACAATTACAAATGTCACTAAATTCCCTAAAACCCTTTACAGCATTGGGGGTTGAATAATTTTGAACACAACTGTATATGTAGATGTATATTATCCAACGTAGTGGAGGCTGTACACGTGTAATTTAAAACGATAAACTTTTATTAAAGCATATTAAAATGAAACCGGCGTTTCGGCTCTGACACCAGCCATTTTCAAGGTTACAGTCACATATAAATACAAAAAAGTAAGACACTCACCATTTATATGTGACTGTAACCTTGAAAATGGCTGGTGTCAGAGCCGAAACGCCGGTTTCATTTTAATATGCTTTAATAAAAGCTTATCGTTTTAAATTACACGTGTGCAGCCTCCACTACGTTGGAGATACAGATTTGCTGTGGGAGCATGCACTGTGGCTTACACACCTGCTCCAGCTTGGAGACTTGAAAGGAGTTGCTGGGAGTGTGTGTGTGTGTGTGTGTGTGTGTGTGTCCTTCTGGTGCTTCCCGAGCTTGTGTACGGATGTATTGCACAGCATCCAACTAAACACTATAACATACGAGTATGTAATATGGGGCAATGTACAATATACTGACTTTGCAGCATCCCATAATGAAATATTATATTATGAACATCACATTGTACATACTGGAATGTAGGGCAATGTACCACCTAACTAAAAACTCCCCATTCTCCGATTTTCCCCCCCCCCCTTTTATAATGGGAGATACAAGAGATGGATATTGTCTCCAATACAATAGTTAAAACAAGCTTATTAATACTTAATATGGAACATGTATATCACAAGATTCCATCTTGATCAATAAGTGCTGCCTTCAAAAATTCCAGATAGAGCTGCATCGCTAGACACACCCTTTTTGAAATATATTTTTTAAAAAAACGAACCCTGCCCATGATGTGTATACAAGTCTTTGTTACAATCAAGCCTACCTCCCAACCTTCTAGGTACCATCCATGAGTGCAGATATTTTATACAGTTTTATTCACTTATTCTGCGTGAACCCACTTTTCAATCCTTGGAGTATATAAGCGAGTATCCCGTATCCGGAGGAGGAATACAGCCGATATAGAGGACAATCAGGATGACGTCATCACCCGGAGACCAAAGGACATACTCGCGGCAAAGCGGATTCCCACGCAGGCGCACGAGATCTACAAAACAAAAGTGAAAGACTCGCGCCTTTTTATTGTATAGATCCCTGCTTTGACCATAAGTGTCCATCCAACTGATGAAGCTAGCAGCAACCTAGCGAAACGCGTTTTGGAGGACTACCTTTTACACTTTAAGAGATCCTTACTACTTGACCCCATTTATTGTTTTTACCGATAATAAACCCGCTTTTAAGCCATATCCCTGCATCCTGCGTTTTTTCCAAGGAAACCCCAGACCACACAAGCATCCTGGTACCCAGAGAAGGGCAACATTGGAACCATGGAGGTCTGACTATACGAAGGAACATCGCAGGAGCAGAGGAAGGCGAAGCAAAGAGGCGTTATCGGTCAAACAGCTCAAAGATCTTTGGGGGACAATGACCCTCTCTTGGCTTAAAGACCAAGAGAGGGGGACCTGGACACAAGACGAATTAACAGATGTTTCTTCTCAACAAAAGGGAACTAAAGACTGTTTTTTGTGTATGAAAGTTTTTTATCTTTCAAAGACATTGCTATATACCAAAAAACCACTAGGTGCAAACTTGGATAAGGAATTACACTATTTTGTGTATATTGTGACTAACACTGTATGTATTGTTGTCTTAATAACACATTGTTAAACCGTATGGCCTTTACATATTGTCCTTGACACGTCTACTGAAGGTAGGAGTCTAAACCACCAGGGGATTTTCTAGATATATCCACCTATCTGCGAGGAGCGCCATTTAGCGGGGACCCCCCCTTATTCTCCATATATATGTTCGCAATGGAGGAGGCACCCGAGAACTTTGTTTAAAAGTATACATTTATTAATCACATTAAAAAACCAATGTTTCGGCCCTCCGAGGGCCTTTTTCAAGGTATGAATATATTATATATATGGCCAGCTTTCATCCCAACCAAACAAGGCATCATCTACAGCCAGGCCATCAGGTCCCACCGACTCTGCTCGGACACTGGGGACAAGGATGAACAAACTGTCTGCATCATTCCAGCGGAAGGGCTACAAGGAAAGGACAATCGGCCCTGAAAACACCGCGCGAACAGCTGTTACAAAGAAAAGAAAAACACCACACGGATCCCTCTAGTTGTTTCCTACAACCCAACTCTAGAGGGAATTCACAAAATCATCAAAGATCTGCAGCCACTGGTCACAGAGGACCCTGCGCTCAAAGAAATATTCCCACAGCCCCCCTTACTGGCATTCAAGCAACCCCCAAACCTGAGGCAAAAACTGGTCCGCAGCAAACTCACTCAGGAACAGGACGACATACAGAATGGGACCAAACACTGTAAGTCCCACTGCAAACTGTGCCAACATATATGTGACAGCAGAACTGCACGGTACAACGAAGCCACACACCTCATCGAGGGCTCGTATCTTTGCACGTCTGCCAATGTGGTGACATGATCCAGTGCACGGCGTGTGATTAAGGGCTGCTATATTGGTGAAACCAGTTTAACCTTCCTGCTGGTCTAATTTTTTCAAAATTTTGTGTCTAAAAGCATCTCAATTTTATTTTTAAAGGAAACGTGTTTTTGTACATAGTTAGCCTGTAATAATTAGGAATCACGCCCTGAAATCCGTGAAATCAAGAGTCCTTACTGGTAAAATCCTTTATAAATAAATAGTAAATACACCGAGTCCGATTAAAGTTTGATACACGACATAATAATTTATTATCCCAAAAATAATTATCCAAAATAATGCAAATAAATGATGTACAATAAAATAAAACAAAAAACACTGAAATCTGTCTGAAAACAAGGGTGAGACAATGTATGGTCTATTTCTTATCCTGTACTGCCACCTAGTGGCCGTTCATAAACTTTGCCATTTGTATTCAGTGAGTATTATGAATGAAGTTTGCTGCGGTCCAGCCCCCTGCACCATGTGACTCGCATGGAGCCATCCAGAAAGCAGCTAGCCGCGATCACACTGCAGGGACAGCGAGGGAGCCAGGAGGAGGTGAGTATGCATCCAGCCCGAGTGTGGCTCGGGGTTACCGTTCGTGGTAGTGAAATTTAACCCCGAGTCACACTCAGGAATACCACCAGGGAGGTTAAACTAAATCTCTTGATGAACCAGCACAGGCACAGGCACTCCATCAGGAACCACCAGGAGAATACATATTGTACCCCGGTGGGACATCACTTCAATCTAACAGGCCCCTCCATCCAAAACCTCAAAATTAAAATACCCAAAGGACATTTTAAAGACCACCGTGAACGCAAAACATATGAAATGAAAATGATCACATATTTTAACATTGTAAATGCTGGACTCAATGTCGATTCTGGGTTTTTAACCCATTATCATAATGTCACATAACGTTCTAAATTCTGGCTGAGGTTTTGGTTCTTCTTGGTTCTTTTTTTTTTTTTTCATGTCTCTTTCAGCCTTCACTGTTTTGTGTTTTTTTTTTTTTCTTTTTCCCCTTTTTTTTTCATTCTAGGTTGTATGATCTTATCTCTGTTTTATTATGGGCCCAAGATCCCTCATGCGTTTATTTTCCCATTTTGAACATACCACTTGACTCTCACTTTTTACAACATCTACTCCCCCCACCCATGTGACCCTTAATGTCCCAATGTTCAATTCCAGGAACTGATCAGTTAGCATCCAGACCTGAGGAAGAGAGGAATCCTCTGGAAAGCTTGTCTTTTAAATGTAACGTCCAATAAAAAAGGTATCACTACGTACTGCTATACTCATATGGTTTATATATATATATATATCATGAGAGAGATACGCACATTTTATTCATTTAATATTCTACAATGGGTAAAGGTGACATGGGAGGTCAAGGGGTCAGTCCTGACACTCCTACTGTGCCAGTGCATAGAAAACGGGTCTCAGGCTGCTAGATAAAGAAGTTTAATATGGGAAAAAACCCCAAGGAAAAAATCGTGACGTTTCGGCCTCAAGCGGCCGCTTGAGGCCGAAACGTCACGATTTTTTCCTTGGGTTTTTTCCCATATTAAACTTCTTTATCTAGCAGCCTGAGACCCGTTTTCTATGCACTGGATGAGGATGGTGGACTGTCGGCGTCCCTATACACGGTGACTCGGCGCTAGATGTTGTGGGCTCCCGCTGTCTTGGAGATTGCGGCGTTCGTATTATCTTACTCCTACTGTGCCACCCTGAAATCTGAGAGCACGGTAATCTGTATAATGTATGAGGCGTGATATGCCAGGTGCTTTTCACTTGGGGGTCAATCTAATTGCAGTTAACGCTGTTTTTGCCAGTAGCCCCCTGGGACAGATTCCCTAGATCTAACCGTGTGTAAGTAGCAGGGTTTCTGTAATTTGTATCCTGTTTGTGGGTGTGTGTATTCTCGCGGCGTCTCTTTTTATCCTGTAGGTTTGTGGGTGTGTGTATTCTCGCGGCGTCTCTTTTTATCCTGTGTGTTTGTGGGTGTGTGTATTCTCGTAGCGGCGTCTCTTTTTATCCTGTAGGTTTGTGGGTGTGTGTATTCTCGCGGCGTCTCTTTTTATCCTGTATGTTTGTGGGTGTGTGTATTCTCGCGGCGTCTCTTTTTATCCTGTATGTTTGTGGGTGTGTGTATTCTCGCGGCGTCTCTTTTTATCCTGTATGTTTGTGGGTGTGTATATTCTCGTAGCGGCGTCTCTTTTTATCCTGTAGGTTTGTGGGTGTGTATATTCTCGTAGCGGCGTCTCTTTTTATCCTGTAGGTTTGTGGGTGTGTATATTCTCGTAGCGGCATCTCTTTTTATCCTGTATGTTTGTGGGTGTGTATATTCTCGCAGCGGCGTCTCTGTTTATCCTGTGTGTTTGTGGGTGTGTATATTCTCGTAGCGGCGTCTCTTTTTATCATGTGTATATTTGTGGGTGTGTATATTCTCGCGCATCTCTTTTTATCCTGTAGGCTTGTGGGTGTGTATATTCTCGCGGCATCTTTTTATCCTGTATGTTTGTGGGTGTGTATATTCTCGTAGCGGCGTCTCTTTTTATCCTGTAGGTTTGTGGGTGTGTATATTCTCGCGGCATCTTTTTATCCTGTATGTTTTGGGTGTGTATATTCTCGTAGCGGCGTCTCTTTTTATCCTGTAGGCTTGTGGGTGTGTATATTCTCGCGGCATCTTTTTATCCTGTATGTTTGTGGGTGTGTATATTCTCGTAGCGGCGTCTCTTTTTATCCTGTAGGTTTGTGGGTGTGTATATTCTCGCGCATCTCTTTTTATCCTGTAGGCTTGTGGGTGTGTATATTCTCGCGGCATCTTTTTATCCTGTATGTTTGTGGGTGTGTATATTCTCGCGGCGGCGTCTCTTTTTATCCTGTGTGTTTGTGGGTGTGTGTATTCTCGTAGCGGTGTCTCTTTTTATCATGTGTATATTTGTGGGTGTGTGTATTCTCGTAGCGGCGTCTCTTTTTATCCTGTAGGTTTGTGGGTGTGTATATTCTCGTAGCGGCATCTCTTTTTATCCTGTATGTTTGTGGGTGTGTATATTCTCGTAGCGGCGTCT
Organism: Leptobrachium leishanense; assembly: GCA_009667805.1. Taxonomy (NCBI): domain Eukaryota; kingdom Metazoa; phylum Chordata; class Amphibia; order Anura; family Megophryidae; genus Leptobrachium; species Leptobrachium leishanense. Next base: position 26,566 of record RXON01001968.1, on the reverse strand, counting down.
CTGTTTATCCTGTGTGTTTGTGGGTGTGTGTATTCTCGTAGCGGCGTCTCTTTTTATCCTGTGTGTTTATGGGTGTGTGTATTCTCGTAGCGGCGTCTCTGTTTATCCTGTGTGTTTGTGGGTGTGTATATTCTCGTAGCGGCGTCTCTTTTTATCCTGTATGTTTGTGGGTGTGTATATTCTCGCGGCGGCGTCTCTTTTTATCCTGTGTGTTTATGGGTGTGTGTATTCTCGTAGCGGCGTCTCTTTTTATCCTGTAGGTTTGTGGGTGTGTGTATTCTCGTAGCGGCGTCTCTGTTTATCCTGTGTGTTTATGGGTGTGTGTATTCTCGTAGCGGCGTCTCTTTTTATCCTGTATGTTTGTGGGTGTGTATATTCTCGTAGCGGCATCTCTTTTTATCCTGTAGGTTTGTGGGTGTGTATATTCTCGTAGCGGCGTCTCTTTTTATCCTGTATGTTTGTGGGTGTGTGTATTCTCGCGGCGTCTCTTTTTATCCTGTATGTTTGTGGGTGTGTATATTCTCGCAGCGGCGTCTCTTTTTATCCTGTAGGTTTGTGGGTGTGTATATTCTCGCGGCATCTTTTTATCCTGTATGTTTGTGGGTGTGTATATTCTCGCAGCGGCGTCTCTTTTTATCCTGTGTGTTTGTGGGTGTGTATATTCTCGCAGCGGCGTCTCTGTTATCCTGTGTGTTTGTGGGTGTGTATATTCTCGTAGCGGCGTCTCTTTTTATCATGTGTATATTTGTGGGTGTGTATTCTCGCGCATCTCTTTTTATCCTGTAGGCTTGTGGTGTTGTATATTCTCGTAGCGGCGTCTCTTTTTCCTGTAGGTTTGTGGTGTGTGTATTCTCGTAGCGGCGTCTCTGTTTATCCTGTGTGTTTGTGGGTGTGTATATTCTCGTAGCGGCGTCTCTTTTTATCATGTGTATATTTGTGGGTGTGTATATTCTCGCGGCATCTTTTTATCCTGTATGTTTGTGGGTGTGTATATTCTCGTAGCGGCGTCTCTTTTTATCCTGTAGGTTTGTGGGTGTGTATATTCTCGGGCGGCATCTTTTTATCCTGTATGTTTGTGGGTGTGTATATTCTCGTAGCGGCGTCTCTTTTTATCCTGTAGGCTTGTGGGTGTGTATATTCTCGCGCATCTTTTTATCCTGTATGTTTGTGGGTGTGTATATTCTCGTAGCGGCGTCTCTTTTTATCCTGTAGGTTTGTGGGTGTGTATATTCTCGCGGCATCTTTTTATCCTGTATGTTTGTGGGTGTGTATATTCTCGTAGCGGCGTCTCTTTTTATCCTGTAGGCTTGTGGGTGTGTATATTCTCGCGGCATCTTTTTATCCTGTATGTTTGTGGGTGTGTATATTCTCGTAGCGGCGTCTCTTTTTATCCTGTATGTTTGTGGGTGTGTATATTCTCGTAGCGGCGTCTCTTTTTATCCTGTAGGTTTGTGGGTGTGTATATCTCGCGCATCTCTTTTTATCCTGTAGGCTTGTGGGTGTGTATATTCTCGCGGCATCTTTTTATCCTGTATGTTTGTGGGTGTGTATATTCTCGCGGCGGCGTCTCTTTTTATCCTGTGTGTTTGTGGGTGTGTGTATTCTCGTAGCGGTGTCTCTCTTTTATCATGTGTATATTTGTGGGTGTGTGTATTCTCGTAGCGGCGTCTCTTTTTATCCTGTAGGTTTGTGGGTGTGTATATTCTCGTAGCGGCATCTCTTTTTATCCTGTATGTTTGTGGTGTGTATATTCTCGTAGCGGCGTCTCTGTTTATCCTGTGTGTTTGTGGTGTGTGTATTCTCGTAGCGGCGTCTCTGTTTATCCTGTGTGTTTGTGGGTGTGTATATTCTCGTAGCGGCGTCTCTTTTTATCCTGTATGTTTGTGGGTGTGTATATTCTCGCGGCGGCGTCTCTTTTTATCCTGTGTGTTTATGTGGGTGTATTCTCGTAGCGGCGTCTCTTTTTTCCTGTAGGTTTGTGGGTGTGTGTATTCTCGTAGCGGCGTCTCTGTTTATCCTGTGTGTTTATGGGTGTGTGTATTCTCGTAGCGGCGTCTCTTTTTATCCTGTATGTTTGTGGGTGTGTATATTCTCGTAGCGGCGTCTCTTTTTATCCTGTATGTTTGTGGGTGTGTATATTCTCGTAGCGGCGTCTCTTTTTATCCTGTATGTTTGTGGGTGTGTATATTCTCGTAGCGGCATCTCTTTTTATCCTGTATGTTTGTGGGTGTGTGTATTCTCGTAGCGGCGTCTCTTTTTATCCTGTATGTTTGTGGGTGTGTATATTCTCGTAGCGGCGTCTCTTTTTATCCTGTGTGTTTGTGGGTGTGTATATTCTCGTAGCGGCGTCTCTGTTTATCCTGTGTGTTTGTGGGTGTGTATATTCTCGTAGCGGCGTCTCTTTTTATCCTGTGTGTTTGTGGGTGTGTGTATTCTCGTAGCGGCGTCTCTTTTTATCCTGTATGTTTGTGGGTGTGTGTATTCTCGTAGCGGTGTCTCTTTTTATCCTGTATGTTTGTGGGTGTGTGTATTCTCGTAGCGGCGTCTCTTTTTATCCTGTGTGTTTGTGGGTGTGTGTATTCTCGTAGCGGTGTCTCTTTTTATCCTGTATGTTTGTGGGTGTGTGTATTCTCGTAGCGGCGTCTCTTTTTATCCTGTGTGTTTGTGGGTGTGTATATTCTCGTGGCGGCTTCTCCTTTTATCCTGTATGTTTGTGGGTGTGTGTATTCTCGTAGCGGCGTCTCTTTTTATCCTGTGTGTTTGTGGGTGTGTGTATTCTCGTAGCGGCGCCTCTTTTTATCCTGTGTTTGGTGCGTATGTGTGCAACGTTTCGGTGTTCGGGGGGGTGTGGTGGCGACAGTTGCAGTTGTAATCAGTGGCGACTCTAGGAATAATATTTAGGGGGGGCACAGAAGATACCACAGTCAAAACTGGGGGGCACTAATAATTTTCACCACTAAATCATATCACTGAAAAAAACTAAGGGCCCTGTCACCTGTGTGCGCTAAAACACCATCACTAAAGGAAACATTTAGCGCGAGTTGTTAAAACATAGTGCCTGACGACCTAATAACAAATCACTTTGTTCATAGTAGTCCGTGTACAAGGTGGTTTGGCGCACGCCGGGGAAACGATAAGCACCGGGCTGAGACCCAGCGCTAATGCGGTTGTGTACAGGATAGAACAGTTTTTTTTCCAGTCAGAGTGCCGGGCCATACCTATCCCCCGCCCTCACAAACTTGAATAAGTATGAACACATCCAGGGAAGAGCCCTCACACCCTGCCTTATTAAAATCCTCCAAGCTGGCCGTATCATCCATGTTTATATGCACACATACAGTATATTAAGGCTGATGGGCATTGCATGATAAATGCCACCCAACAGCATGTAGAATCATTACACTGCATTTAATAAATCCAAAAGGAAGGCCAGGTGACAGGAGTGACAATAACTTCCCTGCTGTAGCATATAAATAATACATGTTTCAGGGCAAGAAAGACTTATCCATGTGTCCCTTTAAACCTGGTCCTGACTCCTAACCCCAATACTCAACCGCTTCCATACTATGAATAACCCCCACCATAAAATGTTTAAAATTAGCCAATATATTAGAATTAGGATATACGTGGATAAAGGATACATATATAATCGAGCCTACTGCAACAGCAGCGACATTGCTGACCAGATCCATTACTATGGTGGATGGAGCCAAGAGAGCACCTGCGCTGCATTCCTTTCAATTGCCTGTTAATTTTGGGCGAGGATCTGTTTTTTTGGCGTTAGCACCAGGGTTGAGCAGTAGGTAAAATGTTGCATTAGCGCTCCTCAAAAAAATTCGATCTGGCACCAAGTGATCTGTTAGTTGCAAAAAGCGCTAGAGATCTCTAGCACTCCCCATGTTAAGTAAAGGACGCGGAAAGTACAGTAAGCTCGCGCTACAAACCGCTAATAGTGATTTTTCCCGTTTCTAGAAGGAGGCAAACTATCTGTTGGTCAGGCGGTAGACTGAATTAACCTGGCGCTAACGCAAAACCATGCCGACGCAAGGGTTAACTCACACCAGCTAATAGGGCCCTAAATAAGGATATATATAAATAAGGTTCCTTCCAAAACCCCAGAGTAATGTGATGCAATGATACCTTTTTATTGTACTAACCTGATACCTAAATTAAATATTTTATTTGGCGGTTTCCACTGAATGTCCGATAACGGCTTAACCCTTTCGCTGCTGAGGCATTTCACACCTCTGTGCTGAGGTCATTTTTACCGGTTTTGCTCATCATGTTTAAACGTGTTTTGAAGCTTATTTTATTATATGACCCAGACATATTATATATCGTTCTTTCCGTCAGACTCGGTAGATTCATAATATGTCATTATTATATGTATACGTTATGTCATGTCTGTATATTATAACAAAAAATGCAATAAAATATGTATTTGCAATAATTTACAACGTGTAAAGTGTTTTTTTTCACATTTTAACATGCGAGCAATTGTGGTTATATTTTGTATGGGGTGCGCTTGTTAAAAAATTTAGAGATGGGGTCTCGTTACATTTTTTTTTGGGGAAAATTACACTATTTTTAACAAACGCACCGCATACAAAAATCGTTAGTGCAGCATCATTGTTCACATTATAATTGAAATGGGAACAATATTGCTGCATTAACGAACCAAAAAAAAGAAAAAAAAAAAGTGTTTATTTTTTTTTTTATAATTTTTTTTTATTTTCATTTTTTTTTTTTTTTTTGACAAACTTTTTCACAGTAGTGTTTGGTATCGTTGGAACGGCCATGCTCTGGCCGATCCAACCATACCAAACTTTAACCCCTAGCTGCCACGGATCGGGAGATAGGGAGTTCATTGGAACTCCCTATCTCCACCGTTGGTGGCAGTTAGGGGTTAAGTCCAGGACTGGCGTCATCGTGCTACGCACGATGACGCCAGTCCTCAGGGGGAGTTCCCGGAGGCTTGGCCGACATCCAAGATGTCGGCCAGCTCTGGGAAAGGATCGCAAACCGGCGCTTTTCAGCGCCGATTCGCGATCCAGCTCCCCAGGGGTTAATGCCAGGCATCATTTGGAAGGGCAGGCTGTGCCCTTCCAAATGATGTCTGGGTTAACCCCCGCAGAGCCGCCGATCGGGAGGGAGAGAGGTCCGAAGGACCTCCCCCCCCCCCCCCCCTCCCTTTCAGGCGCCTCCTCGCACATGCGGGGGGGGCGCCTGAATTAGGTGTCATCGCGCTGCCGCGATGACACCTAATACCAGCGGCTGCGGCTCCGGATGCGCGGCTGACATCGAGGATGTCAGCCCGCACCGGAGGGGCCAGCGATCGGCCGAACCCGGCCGAACGCTGACCCCAATGGGAGGACGCGCTCAGCGCGTCCTCCGCATACCAGCGGTAATGCGGAGGACGTGCTGAGCGCGTCCTCCGCATTGAAGTGGTTAAACGACTCCAATTTTTGCGAATTACAGTGACCATTCTCTAAATAGGGAATTCACCATATTTTTGGCAAAATGAATTCCCTGAAATGTGACGAAAAGCAGAGGATCGAAAGATGATTAGACCCTTTAGATTCTAACTTCCATAATAACCCCTAAAATGCCATTAATCAAGGAAAAAATAAAACGTATACTTTGAGGGATGACACCTACCCATTAACTCTTAAAGGGACACTCTAGGCAACATGACCACCTAAGCTATTTTAGGTGGTCATGATGCCCGGAGTATCCTGCCCTGTCCCCCCTCCCTCCGCTCAGCGGTTCAGCTCAAAAACTCTATACACCTAAGTTGCTTGTTTCAATCAATAAACCAATGTAGAGCCATTCTTCGATGACCGGTTTACATTCTGCCTGAGCAGCTGAAAGTCAATTTGGATGTAGGTTGTACATACTTAGATTTTTTTCATACATGCGCAGGTCTTTCAAGCATGTGCTTAAATGATCCACATTAACTGGCCGTCAAGAACTCTTAAACATAGCGCTTATTCTTTCTTTAGTTGTTTTACGCACTTTCTGGTGTTCTGGCACTTGGACTTCATATCATTTGTAGTTTCTGAAGTTTTACTCAGTTTGCAGGGCCGGTGCTCCCACCAGGCAAGCTAGGCAACTGCCTAGGGCGCACTGCCACCTAGGGGCGCAGCCGGGCCCAAATCGGGTTCCATTATTGTACCCGTTCCTTATTGTGTGGCTCGTGTAGCCGGCAGTGGTGGCTAGCAAAGCAGACATTGTTGGCTCGCGGACCCCCGCTAGCGGCGCAGAAGGTGGGCGTCTAATGGTGATGCGCAGGTGCCACCAGATAACGAGCGGGTGCCACCAAAGGCAAAAGAAAGAAAGACACGAAAAAAAGAGCGAATAAAAGAGGCACAGAAGAAGAGGCACAGGGGAGAGAAAGAAGAAAAAGAGGAAAGAAAAAGTGAAAGAAAGAGGTGAGATGGGCACCGAACGATCATGTGCGGCCCCCGTGCACAGTGTGTGACCCCGTGCACAGTGTGTGACCCCCCCGCATTTCAACAGTTAACAATTTTTTCAGGGGGGGCAAGTAGCTGGTCTTGCCTAGGGTGCAAAATAGTCTAGCACCGGCCCTGGCTGCAGGTCAGACTTTTACTCGAAAGTATGGGTGGACGAAAGTCACATAGGGCTTAAGTCAACATATACATGTATTTAAGAAAACATACCAAGTGCAAAACGGAATAAATCACACACAAGACGGATAATAAATAAAAGAATCACAAAAGGTGGTATAAATTCTCTGTATTTTTAGCCAGAAAACATTGTTTGATTTCCTAGGGAAGAAGTTAGTACACTCCCTGACTACATGAATAAGGAAGAACCCCCAGGCTATTGCAGAGCATTAAAACTGGTAATTCAGGATTGGGCATTCTTCTTCCCCACCCTACAGATTACCAGGTTGCTTTACTGAACATCCTGATAGAATTGCATTATCTTTTATTCATTTAACCAAATCCACTTGGAAATCTATGCCTACATACATATCTAACACACAGACAAATATTGTGTGTGCGTGTTGTGTGTTGTGTGTGCGTGTTGTGTGTTGTGTGTGCGTGTTGTGTGTTGTGTGTGCGTGTTGTGTGTGCGTGTTGTGTGTTGTGTGTTGTGTGTGCGTGTTGTGTGTTGTGTGTGCATGATAAAACCAAAGATCCTCTTTTGTATTTGAGAAAAACAAACAACGAAATAAAAACATTTGAGTGTTTTCTCTGTTTCTAAGGTCTGCATGCATCCATGCCCAGCTCAATACATGAACACATAGGGAGGACAATGTTCGTCAAACCTTGATGGATATGCATGCTTTACTTCTTTTCTTTCTACAAGTAGGTAATCCTATTTCTCTATCAGACTTCAGCATTCATGAATCCTCTTCTATATGTACTACAAACATCCTGATTCAGAGGACTGAGACCGATTCTGGCTTTGTGTACTCGTAAGTGGGGAACGAGGGGGACTGAGACTAGTTTAAGAGGGAGAGAAAAAGCTCTGCAGTTAATACACAGAAAAAGCCGATATATTGCTAAAAAGGCAATCAGGGTTATTCAGAAATTGAAATTGAACCAAACAGTGAATTTTCCCGTACAGTGCACTTTCGTGGACATTTGGCTATTCAGAAATCAGACAGTTCGCCAAATTTGGGCAAATTGCCAGCAAATATGGTGTTTGTTCGACGGCAGTGAAATCCCCCATAGAGAAGCAATGGTTAATTTATTCACAGAACACCAAACTGTGTTCAATTGAGTTTTAATGTGGATAAGTGCAAGATAATGCACCTGGGACGTAAAAACCCAAGGGCTGAATATAGAATATTTGATACATCTGAGGGTTGGGATTTAGGGGTTATTATTTCAGAGGATCTAAGGGTAAGTAGTCAATGTAATAGAGCAGCAGGAAATGCTGGCAGAATGCTTGGAAATGCTGGCAGAATGCTTGGTTGTGTAGGGAGAGGTATTAGCAGTAGGAAAAGGGAAGTGCTCATGCCACTGTACAGAGCACTGGTGAGACCTCACTTGGAGTACTGTGTGCAGTACTGGAGACCGTATCTCCAGAAGGATATAGACATCTTAGAGAGAGTTCAGAGAAGGGCTACTAAAATGGTGTACGGCTTGAAGGAGAAAAGTGACCAGGAAAGGCTTAATGATCTTAACATGTACAGCTTGGAAAAAAGACGAGACAGAGGAGATATGATAGAAACATTTAAATACGTAAAGGGAATCCACAAGGTAGAGGAAGGGAGTATATTTAAAAGGAAACAAAGTAGCAAAACAAGAGGACATAGTCTTAGATTAGAGGGGCAAAGGTTTAAAAGTAACATCAGGAAGCATTATTTTACTGAGAGGGTGGTGGATACATGGAACAGTCTTCCAGTAGAAGTGGTAGAGGCCAAAACAGTGATTGAATTTAAGCAGGCATGGGATAGGCATAAGGCTATCCTAAACAAAAGATAAATCCAAGTAAAGTATCCATGTAATTGGGCGACTAGATGGGCCGAAAGGTTCGTATCTGACGACATTTTTCTATGTTTGTAGGTGTGTATATTCTCGTAGCGGCGTCTCTTTTTATCCTGTATGTTTGTGGGTGTGTATATTCTCGTAGTGGTGTCTCCTTTTATCCTGTGTGTTTGTGGGTGTGTATATTCTCATAGCGGCGTCTCTTTTTATCCTGTATGTTTGTGGGGGTGTATATTCTCGTGGCGGCTTCTCTTTTTATCCTGTATGTTTGTGGGGGTGTATATTCTCGTAGTGGTGTCTCCTTTTATCCTGTGTTTGTGGGTGTGTATATTCTCGTAGCTGCATCTCTTTTTATACTGTATGTTTGTGTGTGTGTATATTCTCGTAGCGGCGTCTCCTTTTATCCTGTGTGTTTGTGTGTGTGTATATTCTCGTGGCGGCTTCTCTTTTTATCCTGTATCTGCACTGACCATTTTCTCATCATAATAAATATTCCTTTAATAAGCTCTACCTTTGTCTGATATAAGAATCCCGTTACCTGAAGAGACATTTGTCATAGTCTTGAGGCCTTGTGAGTTTCTAGATGATCTGGTAAATTGGGTTTGGTGCGGTCAGTCTACTAAACTGTGTTTTGTGGGCTTAATTGAATGGGGTGTTTCAAGTCGCCTACTTCTAATATTTGGTGAATGACTTGTGATGGCAGGTAATTGGTTCCTTTTATATGTAATAGTGTGGTTATTTATTCATGATTTTTGGGTCTAGTGCAGACAAATAGTGATATTTAAACCCTTCACCCTCTTAGCCAAGTCACGCGCCAGTTTGTATTTCGGGGAGCTAGGTGACAGTGCTGTCTGTGCGATTGTTTTTCCTTCGATTGTGTGACGGAAGTCATTTGAGACTTGGGGTAGAAGGACTTGGAGATGCGTTTGGGAGGTGCGAGCCTGATATTTTATGTTATGGTGTTGTATCTGTGTGGCGCCACCAGATGGCTCTATTGTCAAAGGCAGGGAAATAACAAAAAAACAAACCGTATATACGCTGAATATGGTGAAACCAAAGTGGATGAATAGGAGACTCCAATAGTGAGAAATCCCCAAGTCCGTTAGATAGAAAATGCAGGTCACAGAGCTGGTGTCAGGCGCTAGCACTCGTTTTCATCAGTTCCAGTAAAGGATATTCAGCCTGAAGACACGTCCTCAATGGGTAAGTTGATAGAGAGGAGGAAAAAAAGAATTTTGTGCAGACTGTAATATCCCAATCAGAGTAATTGCAAGACGGGATATACTCACATTTTTCAGTGCCAATTTTAGACAAAACGGCACCAAACAGAAGACAGATCGGTGAATTTAATCACCTGAGGTGTATTTTATTACTGTTTTAAATAAACCGATTGTGGATTTTTTCATCTTGAACGTCTCTTGGTGAATTAATCCTCTGGTATCCTGGAAAGACATCCTCACGTATCGGGATTCCTGTTTCTTGGATCTCAGGGGAGTCGGTGCCCCCTGACTAAATTCACCGATCTGTCTTCTGTTTGGTGCCGTTTTGTCTAAAATTGGCACTGAAAAATCTAAGTATATCCCCTGTCTTGCAATTACTCTGGGATATTACAGTCTGCACAAAATTCTTTTTTTCTTTTTTCTTCCTCTCTATCAACTTACCCATTGAGGACGTGTCTTCAGGCTGAATAGCCTTTACTGGAACTGATGAAAACGAGTGCTAGCGCCTGACACCAGCTCTGTGACCTGATGTTTTATGTTGTTTCCCAGCCCCCTCCTGTGTTGGTCACCCTGTGCCTGCAGTTCTAGGTGCAGGGTGTTTGTGTTTCCGTGATGTCGCTGTTATATTATTATTCGCTGATCTGTTTAGTGTCATGTTGTATATACTGTAAGTGATTTGTTTCTCCATGCTTCCATCCAACCACCCAGGATCTGGCTTAAACCAGATCTCTCTGCCCCTTCCTCATTCTTTGTTTCACCAGGGAATGTGTGTGTGTGTGTGTGCGTGTGCACGAGGGGGAGGCTTTTCAGTATGGAAACGCTGGGGTCTTTAACCATGGTATTCTGTACATTCCCCTGTGTTTTACCATGGTATTCTGTACATTCCCCTGTATTCTGTACATTCCTCTGTGTTTAACCATGGTATTCTGTACATTCCCCTGTGTTTTACCATGGTATTCTGAACATTCCCCTGTATTCTGTACATTCCCCTGTGTTTTACCATGGTATTCTGTACATGCCCCTGTATTCTGTACATTCACTGTGTTTTACCATGGTATTCTGTACATTCCCCTGTGTTTTACCATGGTATTCTGTACATTCCCCTGTGTTTAACCATGATATTCTGTACATTCCCATGTTTAACCATGGTATTCTGTACATTCCGCTGTATTCTGTACATTTCCGTGTTTAACCATGGTATTCTGTACATTCCCGTTGTGACGGAATGGGGTGTTATCCGTCTGCGGGTGTGCTCCAATCTGACCCCCTCTTGATGGCGTCAGGCCCGACTACCGAGTGTCACGGCACTCGGCGTCTCGAGCGGCCTGAGATGACCCTGGCGTTACTTGGCGAGATGGTGCTGCCGAATTAAGTTGACCCGTTCTGCGTAGTGGGGAGCTAGGAGATCGCAGAGTGTCTCCTGCGCTGTGATTTTAGCGATGAAATGACGACACCAAACGGGGCTGTATGCTTCAAGTCAAACGCAGTTGAACTGACTCTTTACTCAAAAGGGACACGCATTTAAACATCTCACACACAGAGGAGACATGCCCAGGTTTGAATGGGAACTCAATTTCCATCAATGGCATGCTTGCATCATCAGATTACACACACACACAGAGCTAATGTACACAGAAATTAGCATACAATTGAATTTCAACACAGCCTTTCACTCCTAGCAACCAAGGGGAAATATAATACCTTTAAATGCATCACACAGTTACACATCTGAATCCACACTCATACAATACAGGATACATGGTAATACATCACACCAATAAAACCACATCTAGAAAAGGTATAACTGTTAATTTCAACACGCAAAACCGAAAGAGTCTCAAATAAAGAAAAAGGTCTTTGAAATGTCCCAGGCTGTTAGTTCTGGGGCTCGCTGGTCAGAGCCCCTATGTCCGTTCCATGACATTCCTCCCCCCTTCAAACGAGTCCGACGGACCCGGTTGGACCCACACGGGTCAAATAGGGGAAGTCGGGGAGCTTGGATCTCCGGGTTCCCGGGCCGATTGCCGGGATAGACCGTCGGCATTCCCGTTCTGTGGCCCGGGCCGGTATTGGATAGAAAAGTTAAAAGGTTGGAGGGCCAGGCTCCACCGCAACAGGCAGCCGTTCTCCCCCGCCACCCAGTTGAGCCACACCAGGGGGTTGTGATCCGTCATTACGGTGAAGGACCGCCCGTACACATACGGCTGGAACTTTCGCAGGTCCCAAACAAAGGCCAGACATTCTTTCTCGACCGCTGCGTATCCCACCTACCCGGGGTAGGAGTTTTCGGCTGATGTAAGCAACCGGATGATCCCCCCCCCGTCGTCCCCCACTTGGCTTAGTACGGCTCCCAGTCCGAACATCGATGCGTCTGTATGGACAATAAAGCGTTTGTTATAATTGGGAGCTGCCAAAAGGGGTGCTTGGGTTAGGGCGGTCTTCAGTTGTTGGAAGGCGGTTTCGCACTCCGGGGACCACAGGACTTGGCGGGGCAAGGTTTTCTTAGTCAGGTCGGTCAGGGGTTTGGCGAGGACGCTATAGTTGGGAACGAATTTCCGGTAGTACCCTGCCGTGCCCAAGAAAGCGAGGACCTGAGTCTTGGTGATGGGGGTGGGCCACTCCAGAATGGCTTCTATCTTGGCCGGTTCTGGACGCTGGGTTCCCCGACCCACCCGGTGGCCGAGGTACTGTACCTCGGACATCCCTATCCTACACTTTGCGGGTTTAAGGGTCAGGTTGGCGTCCCTTATCCGAGCGAATACCACCCCCAGATGGTGAAGGTGTTCCTCCCAAGTCTGGCTGTAGATGGCGATGTCGTCCAGGTATGCGCAAGCGAATTCCTGGAGGCCATCGAGGAGGCGATCGATCAACCGCTGAAAAGTGGCCGGGGCGTTCTTCATCCTGAACGGCATGACCCGAACCTGGTACAGGCCGAACGGGATGATGAAGGCCGACTTCGGGGTCGCCTCCTCTGCAAGGGAAATCTGCCAGTACCCCTTGCACAGATCTACCGTGGTCAAGAAATGGCCCTGGGAGATCTGATCCAACAGCTCGTCGACTCGGGGCATGGGGTAAGCATCAGTGACAGTGCAGTCATTGAGCCTCTGGTAGTCGACACAAAACCGGGTGGTACCATCCTTTTTGGGGACCAGGACTACAGGCGAGGCCCATGGACTGCCAGAGGGCTCGATAACTCCCAGCTCCAGCATCTCCCGGATTTCAGCCCGCATGGATTCACGTACTGCCTCCGGGAGTCTGTATGCCTGTTACCGAAGGGGACACTGGCCGGGGGTTTCCACCTGGTGCACGGCCCGGCTGGTGTAGCCAGGGAGTGCAGAGAAGAGCTCCTGGTGCTCTTGGAGCAGCTGCCTAGTCTGCTCCTGCTTATGGGGACCCAACCCTTCCCCTAGCTGCACTTGTTCCACCCCTGAGGGCCGACCGTCTATCCCGGGGAGGTCTACCAGGGGGAACTGTACTGCCTCCTTGGTCGCAGGAGCGCAGATGGCAGATACCGTCTCGGGGCGCTCGTGGTATGCCTTCAGCATATTGACATGGAACGTCCGCTGGATCCTGGTGTCGGTACAGCTGACAACCACGTAGGTGGTCTCTCCCACTTGGGTGACCACCCGATAGGGGCCCTGCCAGGACGCCTGCAGCTTGTTCTGCCGCTGTGGTTTCAACACCAGGACCTTCTGCCCCACGAGAAACGAGCGGCTGCGGGCAGAGCGGTCGTACCATGCCTTCTGCTGGGCCTGGGCTACCTGCATGTTCCCCTGAACCATCGCCGTGAGTTCGGTCAAGCGCTCTCGGAGCTCCAGGACGTAACTCACGGCGGGGAGCCCTTCGGCTTCCTGTCCCCCCTCCCACTGCGCCCGGACTAAGTCTAGGGGGCCTCGCACCTGTTGCCCGTACAGGAGTTCGAAGGGGGAGAACCCGGTCGACTCTTGGGGGACCTCCCGGTAGGCAAATAACAGGTGGGGTAGGTATTTCTCCCAGTCTTTCCTCTCTTGGGTGTAAGCGCGGATGAGCTGTTTCAGGGTCCCATTAAACCGCTCGCACAGCCCGTTCGTCTGCGGGTGGTATGGGGCGTTGTGAAGCGCCTTGACCCCGCACAGACGCCAGAGCTGTTGGGTTAGCTCAGCGGTGAATTGGGAGCCCTGATCAGACAAGATTTCCTGAGGAAATCCTACCCTAGAGAACACCTGTAGGAGGCCATCGGCGACGGTGTCTGCCTGAATGTTAGACAGGGCCACCGTCTCGGGGTATCGGGTGGCGTAGTCCACCACAGTGAGAATATATCTCTTCCCGATGGCGCTGGGGCGGGGTAAGGGACCAATTATGTCTACCGCCACCCGACTAAAGGGTTCTTGAATGATGGGCATGGGGTGAAGGGGGGCTTTCGGGTGGTCCCCAGTTTTCCCCGTTTTCTGGCAGGTCGGGCAGGTGCTTCAGTACTCCCGGACATCCTCACTAAGGCGAGGCCAGAAGAATGCTCGGGTTAACCGGTGTCGGGTCTCGGCCATTCCTAGATGGCCGGCGAGGGGAATGTCGTGGGCCAGTCTCAGGAGTTCCTTTCTGGGGGCCTGCGGCACTACTAGCTGTTTGTGGGGAGCCCGTGGTTTCTGAGCGTCTCCCCTATTGGTGTACCGATACAGTAGCCCATCTTCCCACTCAATGCTGTCGTCCCGTCCGTCGCCGGGACCCTGGCCGGCCCGGTCGCGGTACCTTTCTAGGGTGGGGTCAGTCTGGGTCTGGTGCCGGAGGGTGGCTGGAGAGCTCCACGTGAGGGGGTGGTCCGGGGGAGGAGGTGTGGGTTCGTCCGGTCGGGGGGGAGGAGGTGTGGGTTCGTCCGGTCGGGGGGGAGGAGGTGTGGGTTCGTCCAGTCGGGGGAGGTCTGGGAGGTCGGAGAGGTCTGGTTGGTCTCACCTGGGTCCCGACCGGAGTGCCTTGGTCGATCCGGTGGCTTTGTTGCCGGGTGGTCACTGGGGCGGCCGCGTCCGTGGCGTAGGCTGATACCAAGCGTCCCAGGTCGTTCCCCAGGAGGATTTCTGCCGGTAGTTGGTCGAGTAACCCCACCCGCACTGATCCCTCCCCCGACCCCCAATCCAAATGGACTCGGGCGGTAGCGAGTCAGAGCACCTTGCCTCCGGCTATGCGAACAGCGACGGTGCGGTCCAGCCGGTCCTTTCGGGTAATCAGGTGAGGCCGGACAAGCGTGATGGCAGCGCCGGAGTCGCGGAGACCTTCGGCGGCCCGCCCGTTAATCCATACCGCCTGTCTGTGGTGTTGGCGGTTCTCGGCGGATGCAGCCTGCACGGGATCGGCCTCATGCAGCATCCCCCATTCCTCCTGTGGGTCCCAGTATGGGGATTCCTCCTGGTAACAATGAGCCGCGGGTGGGGCTCGGATGGGGCCCCGCGGAAGGGGCGGCTGGTTGGGGCAGTTCTGGCGGTAGTGGCCCATCTGGCCGCACCCATAACAACGGATGGTAGCCGTGGAAGGGGCCCGGTTTGGGACCCGGAGGTGCGGGCCAGCGTGTTGTTGGCTCCGGCCAGGGAGGTGGGGGTGTGACACGGGGAGATGGTAGGGTGGATCGGGAGGGTGGAGGTCGTTTCCCCCCCCCGTGGGACGTGCGCGTGTCCGTATACTCATCGGCCCAGGTGGCCACTTGCTGCACCGTCTGGGGCTTCTTGTCCCTCACCCACTCCCGCACGGCCGGGGCAGTGTGGTCGAAAAACTGCTCGAGAAGGAACAGCTGAGTGACTTCTTCGAGGGTTCGAGCCTTGCTTCCGGCGAACCAGGTCTTCATGTCCCGTTGCAGCCGGTGCGCCCACTCCACATAGGTAGTACCGTGGGGCGGAAATTCATCCGGCTGGCTTCGGGGGTGATGGCAAAACGGGCCAGCAGGGTTTGTTTCACCTGTTCGTAGTCCCGGGCTTCTTCGTCTGGGACAGTCCTGTAGGCCTCCGCAGCCCGCCCTGTTAGTTTACAGGCCAGGATCCCAACCCAAGCGGCCCATTGAACCTCGTGTAGTTGGCACGAGCGTTCAAAGTCCTGGAGGAAACTTTCTATTTCCTCCTCTGCCTCGTTGAAGCTCTTGAAGGCCTGGAAGGGCACCTTCCGTGCCGTTGGTCTTTCCCAGTTGGGGTTTCCTCCCTGTTGGTACTGGATTTCCGCCAGCCGTATCTCATGTTGGCGCACCCGCTCCTGCTCTTCTTCATGGGTGATGTCCCGGACAAAGTTCTGGAAGGTGGCTTCTGTCGGCGCGGCTCCGCAAGCCGCTGCTGTACCTTCCTCTGTAAGGAGTTTTCAGTGCTGGACTCCTGAGCTACGATCGGTGGTGAGGTTGCGGGCAGGTCCCTGGTCTGCTGATCCAGGGCCGCCAATTCTTCGACCAGGGCATCCTTGCTCTTTGAGCCCACGGTTCCTCCACGGTCCTCCAACATGCCCCGCAGTGTGTCCCGTTTTTATAATTGGCATATGCTGCCATGATGAGGGTCTTCTGGGGGTGCAGAGAGCTATCCTCACCGCTTGCCACCAGTGTGACGGAATGGGGTGTTATCCGTCTGCGGGTGTGCTCCAATCTGACCCCGAGTGTCACGGCACTCGGCGTCTCGAGCGGCCTGAGATGACCCTGGCGTTACATGGCGAGATGGTGCTGCCGAATTAAGTTGACCCTTTCTGCGTAGTGGGGAGCTAGGAGACCGCAGAGTGTCTCCTGCACTGTGATTTTAGCGATGAAATGACGACACCAAACGGGGCTGTATGCTTCAAGTCAAACGCAGTTGAACTGACTCTTTACTCAAAAGGGACACGCATTTAAACATCTCACACACAGAGGAGACATGCCCAGGTTTGAATGGGAACTCAATTTGCATACAATGGCATGCTTGCATCATCAGATTACACACACACAGAGCTAATGTACACAGAAATTAGCATACAATTGAATTTCAACACAGCCTTTCACTCCTAGCAACCAAGGGGAAATATAATACCTTTAAATGCATCACACAATTACACATCTGAATCCACACTCATACAATACAGGATACATGGTAATACATCACACCAATAAAACCACATCTAGAAAAGGTATAACTGTTCATTTCAACACACAAAACCGAAAGAGTCTCAAATAAAGAAAAAGGTCTTTGAAATGTCCCAGGCTGTTAGTTCTGGGGCTCGCTGGTCAGAGCCCCTATGTCCGTTCCATGACACCTGTGTTTTACCATGGTATTCTGTACATTCCCCTGTGTTTTACCATGGTATTCTGTACATTCCCCTGTGTTTTACCGTGGTATTCTGTACATGCCCCTGTATTCTGTACATTCCCCTGTGTTTAACCATGGTATTCTGTACATTCCCATGTTTAACCATGGTATTCTGTACATTCCCGTGTTTTACCATGGTATTCTGTACATTCCACTGTATTCTGTACATTCCCGTGTTTAACCATGGTATTCTGTACATTCCCCTGTGTTTTACCATGGTATTCTGTACATTCTCGTGTTTAACCATGGTATTCTGTACATTCCACTGTATTCTGTACATTGCTGTGTTTTACCGTGGTATTCTGTACATGCCCCTGTATTCTGTACATTCACTGTGTTTTACCATGGTATTCTGTACATTCCCCTGTGTTTAACCATGGTATTCTGTACATTGCTGTGTTTTACCATGGTATTCTGTACATTCCCCTGTATTCTGTACATTGCTGTGTTTTACCGTGGTATTCTGTACATGCCCCTGTATTCTGTACATTCACTGTGTTTTACCATGGTATTCTGTACATTCCCCTGTGTTTTACCATGGTATTCTGTACATTCCCATGTTTAACCATGGTATTCTGTACATTCCCATGTTTAACCATGGTATTCTGTACATTCCCCTGTGTTTTACCATTGTATTCTGTACATTCCCATGTTTTACCATGGTATTCTGTACATTCCGCTGTATTCTGTACATTCCCGTGTTTAACCATGGTATTCTGTACATTCTCGTGTTTAACCATGGTATTCTGTACATTCTGCTGTATTCTGTACATTCCCGTAGTTAACCATGGTATTCTGTACATTCCGCTGTATTCTGTACATTCCCGTGTTTAACCATGGTATTCTGTATATTCCCATGTTTTACCATGGTATTCTGTACATTCCCATGTTTTACCATGGTATTCTGTACATTCCCCTGTGTTTAACCATGGTATTCTGTACATTCCGCTGTATTCTGTACATTCTCATGTGTTACCATGGTATTCTGTACATTCCGCTGTATTCTGTACATTCCGTGTTTAACCATGGTATTCTGTACATTCCCCTGTGTTTTACCATGGTATTCTGTACATTCCCCTGTGTTTTACCATGGTATTCTGTACATTCCCCTGTGTTTTACCATGGTATTCTGTACATTCCCGTGTTTAACCATAATATTCTGTACATTCCCGTGTTTAACCATGGTATTCTGTACATTCCTATTTTTAACCATGGTATTCTGTACATTGCGCTGTATTCTGTACATTCCCGTGTGTTTAACCATGGTATTCTGTACAGTCCCGTGTTTTACCATGGTATTCTGTACATTCCCGTGTTTAACCATGGTATTCTGTACATTCCCGTGTTTAACCATGGTATTCTGTACATTCCTATTTTTAACCATGGTATTCTGTACATTGCGCTGTATTCTGTACATTCCCGTGTTTTACCATGGTATTCTGTACATTCCCCTGTGTTTTACCATTGTATTCTGTACATTCCGCTGTATTCTGTACATTCCTGTGTTTAACCATGGTATTCTGTACATTCCCGTGTTTAACCATGGTATTCTGTACATTCCCCTGTGTTTTACCATGGTATTCTGTACATTCCCATGTTTAAACATGGTATTCTGTACATTCCCCTGTGTGTTTACCATTGTATTCTGTACATTCCCATGTTTTACCATATTATTCTGTACATTCCGCTGTATTCTGTACATTCCCGTGTTTTACCATGGTATTCTGTACATGCCCCTGTATTCTGTACATTCCCGTGTTTAACCATGGTATTCTGTACATTCCCGTGTTTAACCATGGTATTCTGTACAGTCCCGTGTTTTACCATTGTATTCTGTACATTCCGCTGTATTCTGTACATTCCTGTGTTTAACCATGGTATTCTGTACATTCCTGTGTTTAACCATGGTATTCTGTACATTCCCGTGTTTAACCATGGTATTCTGTACATTCCCCTGTGTTTTACCATGGTATTCTGTACATTCCCATGTTTAACCATGGTATTCTGTACATTCCGCTGTATTCTGTACATTCCCGTGTTTAACCATGGTATTATGTATATTCCCATGTTTTACCATGGTATTCTGTACATTCCCATGTTTTACCATGGTATTCTGTACATTCCCGTGTTTAACCATGGTATTCTGTACATTCCGCTGTATTCTGTACATTCCCGTGTTTAACCATGGTATTCTGTACATTCTCATGTGTTACCATGGTATTCTGTACATTCCGCTGTATTCTGTACATTCCGTGTTTAACCATGGTATTCTGTACATTCCCCTGTGTTTTACCATGGTATTCTGTACATTCCCGTGTTTAACCATAATATTCTGTACATTCCCATGTTTAACCATGGTATTCTGTACATTCCCCTGTGTTTAACCATGGTATTCTGTACATTCCCCTGTGTTTTACCATGGTATTCTGTACATTTCCGTGTTTAACCATAATATTCTGTACATTCCCGTGTTTAACCATGGTATTCTGTACATTCCTATTTTTAACCATGGTATTCTGTACATTCCTATTTTTAACCATGGTATTCTGTACATTGCGCTGTATTCTGTACATTCCCGTGTTTTACCATGGTATTCTGTACATTCCTCTGTGTTTAACCATTGTATTCTGTACATTCCCGTATTTAACCATGGTATCCTGTACATTCCGCTGTATTCTGTACTTTCCCGTGTATTACCATGGTATTCTGTACATTCCCCTGTGTTAAACCATTGTATTCTGTACATTCCCGTGTTTAACCATAGTATCCTGTACATTCCGCTGTATTCTGTACTTTCCCGTGTTTAACTATTGTATTCTGACATTCCTGTGTTTTTCCAACTGTAAATACTAAAGTCATTCCCAGTTTTGCGCTCTGGCTATTGACGGGGTGGGCTAGGGTCAGAATCTGTTTTCCTTCAGGATACGGACAGTGAGGGGAGAATTCTGCATGTGGGTATGGGAACCCCCCCCTTTACAGATTGATTTGTGTTAATCCTGTCTGTAGTAACTGTTCAGGTGTCTGTGTCTCTTGATGTAATTTTCATTCCCCCCCCCCCCCGGGGTGTAGACAGTGCACTGTGCTGATTACATGGGCGGGGAGAAATATAATGACACAATGTATTCTGCTGATTGTGTCACATTATACCCCCCCCCCGGTTCCCACATAACTGCTCCCCATGTCATATTAAAGATCATTCTTCTTCCCTGCATTAAGTTGTGTTTGGGGAGAGATACATAAAAATATACTGCACTCCCTCAAGTTCTGGCTGAGGGTTGTGAGAAGGAAAGCTGCTGCGGATCAGTTTGGCTGGAGAGAAGGGATGGACTCTAACACGTACAGGTGTGGTCCACAAGCCGGAGACCAGTAACCCCCAGTTGCTGTTAGTGACAATACTGTGAGAGCACAGGGAATAAAAGGTATGTGGATCCTGCAATAAAACACGACTTTACATCATGATTAAACAGAATGAGGAAATGGTTCAGCCATAAAAGGGGTTAAAATACCACAATAATCACTGCAATGTTACCTAAGCACCATCACCGGGGTCCCAGAACAGGGCAAGACGCACAATGTAAAAGGAGTCGCCTCCCTTGGTTGAGGAGACGGAGCACACCATGTAGTGCCTACGACCCTGACATGTAACAAGTCAGAGTGCTGCCGCAAGGGCAACCGCACACCACGCAACGGGCCGTGCCGCCGCAAGGGCAACCGCGCACCACCCCAACGACCGCGCACCATGCGCAGGCCGTGATGCCCCACACACTGCAGAGATAAGAGAAACAAAACTACCAAAAAATAGAGTTTAATAGAGAAAACGCAAACATGATCTTTAAAAATCAAAAAGCTCGTCCAGGAATATTAAAATGTCCACCATGTCCCACTCAGTCTGTAGCTCCACCTCCTCCAGCAGCTCCTCTGGGGAGAGAAAAGGGGCGTGGTTACAAGGAGGCACAGGGGGCAGGACATAAAGAGGCCAGGGGTAATATTTATTTATAAAGGATTTTACCAGGAAGGATACATTGAGATTTCTCTCGTTTTCAAGTATGTCCTGGGTTCAAGAACATTGAAGTGTTACAGTTACAGAAATACAAAGTAATACAATGCAAGATATTAACACAAAACAAATATACAGATTAACAGAAAATAAATATATAGGAAATAGTCACTGTTACAAGTTTACAGTCGCATTCTGTATATAGTCACTGTGTTACATGTTTACAGGCTCATTCTGTATATAGTCACTGTGTTACAAGTTTACAGTCACATTCTGTATATAGTCACTGTTTCAGGTTTACAGGTGCATTCTGTATATAGTCACTGTGTTACATGTTTACAGGTGCATTCTGTATATAGTCACTGTGTTACATGTTTACAGGCGCATTCTGTATATAGTCACTGTGTTACATGTTTACAGGTGCATTCCGTATTGAGGTATGTTAATAGGGAGCTCTTGAGTGACTTTAGACTGCGGGAAGATTTGATGGCGCCTGGGAGGTTATTCCATATTTGCGGTGCTCTGCAGGAAAATGAGGATGAAGCCACTGTCTTTTTGTATTGCGGTATAGCAAGTAAGGTGCTGGTCCTGGATCGGAGGTTATAGGATGAGGGAGCTGGTGGGGGAAGCAGCATATTCAGGTAGGGTGGCAGCTTCCCAGAAAAGCTCTTAAACACCAGGTTGGAAAGGTGAAGAGTGCGTTTAGACTCCAGCGACGACCAGTTTAGCTCTTTTAGCATGTCACAATGGTGGGTCATGTAGTTACATTGTAGCACAAAGTGACAGAATGAGTTATACATTGTAGTAAGTTTCTGGAGGTGTGTTTGCGGAGCCGCTGCATACACTACATCTCCGTATTCAATAGCTGGCATAAGCATTTGTTGTACAATCTGCTTTATTACCGCGGGGCTCAGGCAGGATTTGTTTCTGTACAGGGCACCTAGTTTGGGGTAAAGTTTAGATGAGAGTTTTTCGATGTGGGACCAAAGGATAGATTAGGGTCTAACCACATACCTAGGTATTTGAGAGAAGTGACTGTGGTCAGCGTGCCATTTGATTTTGTCCTGACACATAGATGGGGTGTTTGCAATTTGTGTAGTTTAGGTTCTGTTCCAAAGAGCATTGTAACAGTTGTGTCAGCATTTAGTTATTGTTTGTGTTTGATCCACTTTTCTACCTCTGTGAATTGTTCTTGCAGTGCGGCCTCCAGCTGTGGGAAATTTGGTTTGCTGGTATAGGTTACGGTGTCGTCTGCGTACATGTGTACAGTTGAGGCTTTGCAGACGTTGGGCAGATCATTTATGAAGTGTAAATAGCAGGGACAGAGTATCGAGCCTTGGGGTACACCGCACGTTACTAGGAGGGAGGAGCTGCCAGAAATGGACACATATTGCGACCGATCAGACACATATGATTGAAACCAGGTTAGCGTGTGATCACCAATAGAGTTAAGTTTTTTTTAACAAGATGCCGTGGTCTACGGTGTCAAAGGCCTTGGCAAAATCAAGGAAGATGCTCCAGTTAGGTCTCCTTCTTCCATCCCAGCCTGGATATCATTGCAGACTTTTAAAAGGGCAGTTGTGGTTGAATGATTTGGACGAAAGCCGGATTGATCCGGGGTTAATTACGCGATTACTATCAGTATCGTAACTATTAGAGTGTAGACACATTTTTCCAGGATTTTTGATATTACAGGAAGCAATGATATTGGACGGTAGTTGGATACCAAAGTATTGTCTCCACTTTTATGGATAGGTACCACTATATACAGGAAACACACACACAGTGTAATATAGAGGTAACCCCCCACACAGTGTGTAATACAGAGGTCACGGACACACACACACATTAATATAGAGGTAACACACCTGGACAGTGGATTTGCAGCTCCACCTCCAGCTCCTCGTCCTGTGATGATCCAGTTGGGCCTGGGGAGAGAGGAGAAGATAAGCCAGGAGACATTTCCAAAAGGCCGCGCCAGCAGCGAGTCCACACTCCTCTGCTCAGTGCCAACCCCCCCCCCACCCAAAATCTGACACTACAACCACCCCCCAACACCCAGACAATCAGGGAGCAGAGCCTAGCGCAGGGTCTGGCACGCGGTACGAATGCGATCGATCGCGGATTTTGGATCCGGGTCATACAGTGTTAGGGAATTAACCGTATATCGATCCAACCCCCCCCCCCTCGGAAAGGAGATGCCGGAGCCTCAGCAGCGCTCTGGGACAGCATGTACGATATAAACAGCTTCGAGACCCACCGGCGGCCGCGCCATCCTCTCCACGAGGCTCCTCGGCCGCCTGAAGCCGAACACAGGGATCTTCTCCACTTTCAATCCTTGACACGACCTCCGGCTGCCCTGAGGAGGAGAGATCCAAAACGTGATCAGACCGTGACGTAATGAGCCGGGAGCTCCAAGCGTCAGGGAGGGGAGAGCCGGGAGCTCCAAGCGTCAGGGAGGGGAGAGCCGGGAGCTCCAAGCGTCAGGGAGGGGAGAGCCGGGAGCTCCAAGCGTCAGGGAGGGGAGAGCCGGGAGCTCCAAGCGTCAGGGAGGGGAGAGCCGGGAGCTCCAAGCGTCAGGGAGGGGAGAGGCGCACAGCACAGTGTGGGGGAGGGGCTTCGTGCAATATTGGTCAGCGAATAAGTAGAAGGCGGAGCCACGATCTTACCGACAAACACCAGCGTCTGGTAATTCTCCTTCATGACGTCCTTGTAGAGCTCTTTCTGCCACTGCTCCAAGCGGAACCACTCGTCCTCCGAGAAGTACACGGCCACGTCATCAAACCGGACCGGAACCTGCAGGACACAACCACTCCGTCACCTACACCGGGGGGGTCTCCCGCCCACCCCTCTACTCGTATCCCCCCCTCTGCTCGTCTCCCCCCCCTACTCGTCCCACCCTCTGCTCGTCTCCCCCCCTACTCGTCCCACCCTCTGCTCGTCTCCCCCCCCTACTCGTCCCACCCTCTGCTCGTCTCCCCCCCTACTCGTCCACCCTCTGCTCGTCTCCCTGTCTCCCCACCCTCTACTCGTCTCCCCCCGTCTCCCCCCCTCTACTCGTCTCCCCCGTCTCCACCCTCTACTCGTCTCCCCCCGTCTCCCCACCCTCTACTCGTCTCCCCCCGTCTCGCCCCCCGTCTCCCACACCTCTACTCGTCTCCCCCCGCGTCTCCCCACCCTCTACTCGTCTCCCCCCGTCTCCCCACCCTCTACTCGTCTCCCCCCGTCTCCCACCCTCTACTCGTCTCCCCCGTCTCCCCACCCTCTACTCGTCTCCCACCCTCTACTCGTCTCCCACCCTCTACTCGTCTCCCCCCTCTCTACTCGTCTCCCCCCCTCTACTCGTCTCCCCCCCTCTACTCGTCTCCCCCCCTCTACTCGTCTCCCCTCCCTCTACTCGTCTCCCCCCTCTCTCGTCTCCCCCCCTCTACTCGTCTCCCCCCCCTCTACTCGTCTCCCCCCCCTCTACTCGTCTCCCCCCCTCTACTCGTCTCCCCCCTCTACTCGTCTCCCCCCTCTACTCGTCTCCCCCTCTACTCGTCTCCCCCCTCTACGTCGTCTCCCCCCTCTACTCGTCTCCCCCCCCTCTACTCGTCTCCCCCCCCTCTACTCGTCTCCCCCCCCTCTACTCGTCTCCCCCCCTCTACTCGTCCCCCCCTCTACTCGTCTCCCCCTCTACTCGTCTCCCCCCCCTCTACTCGTCTCCCCCCCTCTACTCGTCTCCCCCCCTCTACTCGTCTCCCCCCTCTACTCGTCTCCCCCCTCTACTCGTCTCCCCCCTCTACTCGTCTCCCCCCTCTATACTCGTCTCCCCCCCTCTACTCGTCTCCTCCTCTACTCTCCCCGTCTCCCACCATCTACTCGTCTCCCCACCTCTAAGCCCACCCTCTACTCGTCTCCCCACCTCTACCCACCCTCTACTCGTCTCCCCCCTCTACTCGTCTCCCCCTCTACTCTCCCCGTCTCCCCACCATCTACTCGTCTCCCCACCCTCTACCCACCCTCTACTCGTCTCCCCACCTCTACCCACCCTCTACTCGTCTCCCCCCCTCTACTCGTCTCCCCCCTCTACTCGTCTCCCCCCTCTACTCTCCCCGTCTCCCCACCATCTACTCGTCTCCCCACCCTCTACCACCCCTCTACTCGTCTCCCCCCCCTCTACCCACCCTCTACTCGTCTCCCCCCCTCTACCCACCCTCTACTCGTCTCCCCCGTCTCCCCACCCTCGTACTCGTCTCCCCGTCTCCCCACCCTCTACTCGTCTCCCCCCGTCTCACCACCTCTACTTCTCGTCTCCCTTACTCTACTCGTCCCCCGTCTCCCCACTCTACTCGTCACCCGTGTACATCCGTCTCCCCACCCTCTCCCTTCGTTCCCCGTATCCCCCTCTTACGTCTCCCCCTTCTCCCGTCTCCCCCCTCTACCCGCTCCCCCTCGTCTCCCCCCGCACCCGTCTTACATCTCCCCCCTCTAGTCTCCCCCCTCTACTCGCTCCCCTCTACTTTCCCCTCTCCCCCCGCACTCGTCTGCTCCTCGCTCCCCGTCTCCCACCCCGTCTCCCCCCCTCTTTATCTTTCGTCTCCCGCACCCGTCTCCCCCCTCTAGGGTCTCCCCCCCTTACTGCGTCTCCCCCCTCTACCCGTCTCCCCCCCTTCTACTCGTCTCCCCCCTCTCTCTCGTCCCCCCTACTACTCGTCCCCCCCCTCTAACTCCCCCCCTCCTACTCGTCTCCCCCCCTCTACTCGTCTCCCCCAGCTCTCTCCGTACCTACTCGTCTCTCCCCGCCCTGTCTCCCAACTCCCTAGTCTCCCACCCTACTCGTCTCCCCCCCCTTCTGTACTCTACGTCCCCCGTCTCCCCACCCTCTACTCGTCTCCCCCTTTACTCGTCTCCTCTACTCCGTGCTCCCCACCCTCTACTCGTCTCACGCTTCTCCCCCCCCTCTACTCGTCTCCCCCCCGGCTCCTACTCCGTCTCCCCTCGCCCTCGTACTCGCCCTCCGTCCCCACCCTGTCTCTCTCCGCTCTCCCCTCTCCCCAGCTCCCACGTCACTCGTCTCCCCCTCGCTCCCCCATCACTCACTCCCCCGTCTCCCCCCCCCTACTCGTCTCCCCCGTCTCCCCCTCTACTCTCGTCTGCTCCCCCCCTCTACCCCCGTCTACTCGCCCCCACCTCTCTACTCGTCCCCCAGCTCCCCCTCTCTCTACTCGTCCCCCTCTCTGTACTTCGTCTTCGCACTCTCCCCACGTTCCTCCCCCCTAACTCGTCTCCTCGGCCCCCCTCTACTTCAGTCGCTCCCCCCCTCTACTCGTCCCCGTCTACCCCCACCCCTCTTACTCGTCTCCCCTCCTCTCGCTCCCCTCTACCTCGTATCGTCCCCACTCGTCTCCCTATACTCGTCTCCCCCTCTACTCGTCCCCTCATACTCGTCTCCGTCCCCCCCTCTTACTCGTCTCCCCCTCTACTCGTCTCCCCCCCTCTACTCGTCCTACACCGTCCACACGCCTCGTCTCTCCCCCCAGCTCTACTCTTCGCTCTAACGTCTCCCCCCTCGCTCCCTCTCCGCCCCGTCTCGCCTCCCTCCCCGGTCTCCGTCCTCTACTCGAAACACCT
>RXON01001967.1:0-57645 GCA_009667805.1 Leptobrachium leishanense | reverse complement strand
GGCCATTCCAAACTGACTAAATTACAGCTGGACAACAACATCATTGAGCGGATTGAAGGGCTGGACACCTTGGTGAATCTAACATGGCTTGGTGAGGCTCTGCTGCTACTGGGGGCTAACGGTGCAGGGTGAAGATATGAGCATCCTGCTGTCACAGGTGAAGGTTTCTATCTGGTCCACCAAGTGGTTATGTTGTTGGACATGGTGACAGAAAAGGTCCTGGGTATATTTTTTTGGCAATTGGCACTATGTCTGATATCTGCAAGCTGTAGACTATTAGCCCTTGGTGACGGCAGCTCCAGAGCTGAGGTCAGTAGTCAGACACCAAATGGAAGTCAATGATACAATAGTTGGAATCCGTTCCCCCTACTTGATGGCTGCTTTCTGTTCTGTGCTTGAAGCCTTAATGTTGAGCTTTTCTCCAGCCTATTTGGCCACCATGACATTAGGTGAGCACCAATAGAACCGTGGCTGAGATTGATCGACAATGTCCTGCCGAATTAAAGCGTGTCTGTCATGCATATCTACAGGGCTCCACCACAGCAATCTGAGGTTCAATCACAGCTGTTGAGGTTTGCCTGTCAGGTGACATCAGGTAACCATCACCTATGGGACCTAGACCAGTGGTTCCAATCCTGGTCCTCAGGTTCCCCTAACAGGTCAGGTTTGCCGGATATGTGAAGCACAGCACAGGCGATATGATTTGCTGCTCAGTGATTGCAGGATTCAGTCTGCATTTCCCCAAGGTGATCCATAAAACCTGACTTGTTAGGGGGACCTGAGGACCAAGGTGGGGAACCACTGACCTAAAGGTATGTATTTAAGTTATGGTTTATGACAAGGATCTCAAACTCCGCCTCCCCCAGATGATTCTGAACTACAACTTCCATGATCCTCTGGCCAGCTGCAGCATTCAAAGTATTACGAGGGGCCAGAGTTTGGAGATCCCTGCTTTGAGAAATGTCTTTATGTATATCTTCATTCAGATCTTTCATTTAACAATATCGAAGTCATCGGCAGACTGGACGCCTTGACCAAACTCGAGGATCTGAGCCTGTGCAATAACAGGATCTCTGTGATCGAAAACATGGACCACCTGAACAACCTGCAGGTCTTATCCCTGGGCAACAACAAGCTGGTATCACTGGAAAATGTAAGGTCTTAAAAGGTCGTATATTAGGGTTGCCAGATCGGCCATGTTTTCCTGGACGTATATAAACTATTTCATGTAGGGGGGCGCATGGGGAAAAGTGCTGCCCTGCAACATGCATATCCATATCAAGGCAGACCACCTGGGATTCATTTTTGATTTCTTACCTGCAGGCAGTGTATGGATTATACATACTGCGGGGTGGCATTTTCCACGCACTGCCCATCAGCATGAATAAATTATATGTTTCCAGGAAAACATGGCCGACCTGGCAAGGCCTAACCTGAGTTGGAAAATGTATGTTCGCGCTTTGGGTGTCAGTTGGCTGCATCGCGCCGTTTAGTGAATAACCCCCAGGATTATAGACACTTTTTAACCATTTACCTCTTTCCCTTTACTCCAGCTCATCTACCTGCGCAGGTTCGAGTCGCTGCGGTCGCTGAGTCTGAACGGAAATCCGCTGGCTGAGGACGAGCAATACAAGATGTTTATTGCCGCTCACCTTCCGGATCTGGTGTATTTGGACTTCAGGCTTCTGGACGAGAACATCGTAAGGAAATCTCCATCTGAATGCAAGCAGACGTTAAGATGCTTGTGTGTATTGTTAAACCTACTTTAACCCCTTCACTTCCAAGTGATTGTCCAAAAAAACAAACTTTCAGGAACCAGAGTGTTTTTAGAAAAATAATTTTTAATGAATTATACAGTAATAAATATTTGGGAATATTCCCAGTGTATTCCTCACTGTAATAAGCTATTTGCAGGGAGATGTCGCCATCTGCTGGCCAAAAGGATTTACTGCAGGTCAGGTCTCCGTGCGGGATCAGCTGGGGAGATGTCACTCAGACACATTCCCAGCTGGTTTTATAAAGTGTCAGCTCCTCGGGCATCGTGCCCACGCTGCCAAAACATTAGGGGAATGTTCTGGAGCCCAAATGCCAACAAATTCTTTTGCAACAAACGTTAAGACGCTCATGGGCTGCTGTGTCTTTTACTGCTGATCGTGTATAAACAAACACAACAGTGAAAGGGTTAAATGCCCTCACTGCTCACATGGGAATAGTCATTTTTATGCCAAGTACTTGAGAGGTGAGAATTTCTAATTCCTTTTTTTTTTTTTATGTTTTTCCAAATTGGGGCATTTTCAACTAAAACCAGTCTCTGTGTGCGGCTCCCAAATCCATCAAAAGGGGGTTATTCACTAAACAGTGCCCTTTCATCGAAAGAGCAGTGGTTTTACATCAACGATTTGATTTATGGTGAATCCTCTAATTCGGAAACATCCATCGTATTTTTCCATACTCTTACAGTTCTTTCCACCGTAGTTTCTGCTGAGGTTGTCTACCCTAGGTCTCGGCGTAATTCTCTATGGGGTTTCCACCGTCCTTTACACCTTCGTCCGAAGTTATTTAGCACAGATCTCACCGTAGTTTCTGCTGAAGTTGTCTAGCTTAGTTCTCAGTTTCGTTTTATATGGCGTTTCCACCGTAGCTTTTGATGGAGTTATGTAGCATAGAATTCCCCGCAGTTTCGGTCAAAGTCGTCCAACATTGATGTTCAGCGCTGTTTCTATCACCGTTCGACGGGGATTAATCGCTTCCTCCCCGATCTCTCGCCACAGAGAGAAATCGCTAACGTGAAGTACCAGTACTCCATCGAGGAGATCGGTCACAATGAGGCCTTGGAAAAGGTCAAACGGGACAAAGAACAAGAGAAGCAGAGAGAGCTGGATTCGCACAAGGTAAACCGTGCCATGTCACAGTAACCCTTTCACTACCAAGGGATTTTTCAGACAATGACAGGAATCAGTGATTTATTTATTTAAAAAAAAAATGTTCAATTAATTATCCAGTAATAAATATTTGGGAATATTCCCAGTGTATTCCTTACTGTAATAACCTATTTGCAGGGAGATGTCGCCATCTGCTGGCCAAGAGGAGTTACTGCAGTTCAGGTCTCCGTGCAGGATCAGCTGGGGAGATGTCATCCAGACACATTCCCAGCTGGTTTCATAAAGTGTCAGCTCCTCGGGCATCGTGCCCACGCTGATACAACTTTAGGGGCCTGTTCTGGAGCGCAAATGCAATTTTATTTAATTTTTTTTTTTTTTACAATAAACGAAATTCCTTGGTATTGATTCAATAGAAACATCGGATCAACTATACTCTATGGGCTCTATTAAATTCTTCACGCAAACGTTAAGGCGTGCACAAAAACACTTTAATGCGAGGGGCAAAACCCTTTGCGCTGAACATCGTATTACGACGTTCGCACACAAAATGCGCGTTAACGTCTAACACGAGTGACCCTGCGCGAACCCTTTTGCGAGCGCAATTTAGTGCGCGCATCCTATACTTAACATTGTGAGCGCAAATGCGTTTGTGCGCTGGTGCGCGGATGGTATTACAATCTTAGCGCAAAATTTAACGTACATCATTTGCGCGCATAATTTTAGCGTCTTTGAAAAGCTGGTGGTAACGGCAAATTGTAACAACCTGACCGTACCAAACTGCGCATTCACAACGGAGAACGTCGATGCGCAGGTTTTTTTTTTTACTAGATCCGTCAAAAATGACGGGCGCTACCTTGTCTTCCGTCAGAACGTACGTCTGTTGTGCGCAGTCCGCACGAAATGATGGACTCGCGTTAAAAATTACATTGCGCTCACTGATTTCTGTGCGCAAAGTACTTTGCGTGCATTTTTGCGCGTCGGTTTTACGAGCGCAATTTCCCGACGGATGAAAAAATGCGCGAGGAATGTAATTCCAGCGGGGATTTTCGTGCGTTAACGTTTAACGCTTCGTGCAAAAAAACACACGTTTAGCGTGCGTTTTTGCGTTAAGAATGTAATAGGACCCTATATCGGACCAACAGCAGGTGTCTCGCAGATCGAGTATAGTCGATCCTGGTAGTGACGGTCGTAATGACCCCTGCAAAGTGCCCTTAGTATGATCTATAATACATGGTGTAAACATAACCAAGACTGTTTTAATGTTCCCAGAAACGTTATAGTCTATGGATTTGCTACGTTTACACCAGGGTTAGAATACAGCCCATGATCTATCCGCTGCGGTTAATTATTATATGTGTACCCTTTAATTAAAGACATATAAATTACAGCTGTGTCAGTGGAATGAGATGCTCCGCACATTCAGAACGCTTAATGTTTTTTATTTATTTTCAGGCTGCCTTTGTGGAATATCTGAACGGCCCCTTCTTCTTCGAAAGCATGTACGTTGAAGATCCTGAGGGTACCAAGATAGCGCCCCTGCCAGGGGTAACTGAATTAATGGACTCATATCCTTCTCACATAGTTGCATTTTATTTAAATGGACGCACTAAGGCAAGTTTCTACAGCTCCAGCCCCCAGATATTTCTGAACTACAACTCCTATGATTCCCTGGCCATTTATTGCATAAAAAGAATTCTGGGAATTGTAGGCCACCAACATCTGGGGGACAGGAGTTTGAAATCCCTGCTGGAAAATATTATCCCCTGACACCCCCCCCCCCACCTCCATATCCCACTCCCAGTTTTTAACCCTCACACCAGCTTCGGTCTCCCTAGGTATAGGCTCTCTTTCCTTAACCCCTACAATTCCAAGTGATTTTCCACAAATCCACTGCCAGGAACCAGTGGATTTTTGGAAAATCATTTATAATTAATTATACAGTGAGAAATATTTGGGAATATTCCCAGTGCATTCCTTACAAGCTATTTGACAGGCAGATGGCACCATCTACTGGCCAGATAGAGTAACTGCAGGTAGAACTGCAGCCATTGTGTCGGCTGGGAAAAGCCTGATATGTCAGGGTGTCATCAGCCGATTTTTAACCAGTTTTAGCACTTTGGGCATTATGCCCACAGGACTAACAGGGTTATTCAGAGAGAGGTGAAAAGCAGGAGAATGACTGGAGAATGGAAAATTCTAGGTCAAAATAGCCAAACCAGAAAAATTCTCCCTATTTTGACCTAGAATTTTCCATTCTCCAGTCATTCTCCTGCATTTCACCGCTCTCTGAATAACCCTGTAAAACTTTGGGGGAACCTTCTGGAGCCCAAAAGCAAACTAACAAATTTAATTTGCAATGATACAGCACAGTCCCAGATGATGTTAACACGAGTTTGGGCTGCTGTGACTGCTACTGCCGATCACGTTTACACAATCACGGTAGAGAAGGGGTTAAAGCAGACACAGTCCATTGGGGACTGCACGCATTCGCCCGCAGGTGATTATTATAGGGCTCCTTGACAACGTGTGTCATTTTTAGGGTCAGCGGTTGCTGTCACTCGCGTTCCTATCAGATTCCTTAACCCAGACCTCACATACAAGAGTAAGTGCGCCTCGATTTGCCAGAGCATTTTCGACTACGGCCTCGGTCAGCACCAGAAGCGGGAGGCGGAGGAGTCCCTCTTCAACGAATGTCTGCAGGAGGCCTTGTGTGAGAACCAGGCGTTGGGAGTAACGAAAATCAAAGAGTTCGAAGAGCAACACGCCGAGGTGAGCGGTTACAGCAGGGATGGGCAACCTTGGCCCTCCAGATGTTTTGGGACTACATCTCCCATGATGCTCCGTCACTCGTTAGATTGGCTGAGCCTTAACCTATTGCGTGCATGTGCATTATGGGAGATGTACAGGGTTATCCAAAGAGATCCGAATTGCTTGAGAAAGGTAACCGAACGCTGAAAATCAGCGTTCGGTTACCTTTCCTGGCCATTCGGCTATCCAGAAAGCCGGCAATTCGCCAAATCCTGGCGAATTGCCTGCACATACGGTGCCTGTTCGGTTCCTGTTCGAGAGCAGTGAATCCCCATAGAGAAGCAATGCTTCGGCTATTCAGAGAACACAAACCAGCAGTGAAAGGTTCCTGAAATGCCCTGCCATTCGGTGGTTTAATTCGGCAAATTTATTCAGGAGAATCCCATAGGCTTCAATGTTAAAAATATTCCCGCTTTAATTCAATATCTAATAAACCGTTCATTATAAAATTCTGCAGCAAAAAGTCTCTTTATTCATTGATTTTTTAGGATACTTTAAGCATTTTTCAGATTTTTCAGACATTTTCGCTCAGTAGTTTCTTTGCAAACAGCGTTTCATTTTCCCAGATTCATACAAATGGTTTTTCTAATTTATTCACTGCCTCCTCTACGTCACAGCTGCTTCGGCTCTGTGTGATTTGGCTCCTTTTCGGCTCCTGTTCGGCTTTTTCGAAGGTAAATCCAGATGTTTTTGCTTGTTTTCAGCGTGCATTCGGTTAGTTTTCGTCAGGTGTTCGGCAGCTTTTCCCTGCAATTCGGGGACCCTGTGGTGCTTGCTGAATACACCGCAGGGTCACCGAAATGCAATCGGCAAAAGGAACCGAATTGAAGAGAACGAAAAGTCACCGAACGTGCGGTGACTTTTCGAATCTCTTTGGATAACCCTGTTAGTTTCATGGCCAAGGTTTCTATCACCTGCGCTATAGTTGATACCCCCCACACCTCAAATCCATGGGTTAGAACAGGGTCGGAGAGAAGTGGGATGTGGTTGTGACCAAGCTTAAAGTAAAAACAGGTTTCTATGTAATTTTTTATTAAGACACGACTATATTATTAGTCATAGAGATCCTTAATGTTTAGTACTGAGGGTGCGTTAATGCTTTAACCCCTTTGTGGTAAGTAAATAATAAACGATACACACATACAACCTGACACAGAGCAAATTAATGCTAATAGAGGTTTTTGGTGTCTCTCGATATCGCAGGCATAAAAGAGAAAAGATAACAATTATGGTGCAGTATGCATATATTGTTACATATAAGTGCGTATTTGTAGGGTTTCTCACTTGTACGCACTTATATGTAACAATATATGCATACTGCACCATAATTGTTATCTTTTCTCTTTTATGCCTGCGATATCGAGAGACACCAAAAACCTCTTGGCATTAATTTGCGCTGTGTCAGGTTGTATGTGTGTATGTTTCTGGTATAGGGGAAACCACGGTTTCTGATACTGGCTATAGAGGTGTTTCGGTGGAGGTGAACGTGTTGAGTGGCACTACACCGCAAATCTAAAAATTAATAAATGATGATAAATAATTTCTAAATAATACTTAATTATTATAACAATAGTTATTCAGAAATTATTATTATTTATTAATATTACTATAATAATAATGATACATGATAATAGTAATATTAATCTAATAATAATGATACATGATGATAATTTCTGAATAGTAATATTAATATAATAATAATGATACATGATAATAATAATTTCTGAATATTAATATAATAATAATAATACATGATAATAGTAATTTCTGAATAGTAGTAATATTACTATAATAATAATGATACATGATAATAGTAATATTAATATAATAATAATGATACATGATGATAATTTCTGAATAGTAATATTAATATAATAATAATGATACATGATAATAATAATTTCTGAATATTAATATAATAATAATACATGATAATAGTAATTTCTGAATAGTAATATTACTATAATAATAATGATACATGATAATAGTAATATTAATATAATAATAATGATACATGATGATAATTTCTGAATAGTAATATTAATATAATAATAATGATACATAATAATAATTTCTGAATATTAATATAATAATAATGATACATGATAATAGTAATTTCTGAATAGTAATATTAATATTATAATAATGATACATGATAATAATAATTTCTGAATATTAATATAATAATAATAATACATGATAATAGTAATATTAATATAATAATAATGATACATGATGATAATTTCTGAATAGTAATATTAATATTATAATAATGATACATGATAATAATAATTTCTGAATATTAATATAATAATAATGATACATGATAATAGTAATTTCTGAATAGTAATATTAATATTATAATAATGATACATGATGATAATTTCTGAATATTACTATTATAATGATACATGATAATAAGAATTTCTGACTAGTAATATTCTAATAATACATGATAATTTCTGAATAGTAATATTATAATACATGATAATATTTTCTAAATAGTAATCGCGTAATTAATAAATTATATAATTATTATGACAATAGGAAAGTTACATAATAATCATAGTAATAAAATTAAAATGATACATGATAATAAATACCGTAGATACTCGAGCATAGCGCGACCTGACTATAACGCGATGGATAGAGATTTATTATGAAAATGAGAGAATACTCAAGACTCGAATATAACACGAGGAGCAAAATGTTACTGTACCGGTAAGGCTAGGGTCAGACGAACGCATTTTCGCGTTGTCTGTGAAAAAGTGCGTTCGAACGAATGGACGCATTTTTTTCACGGAGTACGCGATAGCGGTCATACGATGCGCATTTGCGTTCGTGATTTTGTACGGATCATCAATAAAACACTTTTTGCATCTGGACGTTATGTTGGCCGGACATTAGCAGTGTCTGACATCTCCAAATCACGCCGCTATGCGGCCGCAGCGCACTCTGTACGTCAGTACTAGCGGTTTGACGTTCTCGACAAAATGCGTTCGTTTGCCACTTGCGTTGCGCAGCCGGACTTTCGTGCGACCGTACTTCGTATATTGGCCGTCATTGCCCGTCATTTGCTGCTAGTGCGGCCGTAATTAAGTGCGCCAGAACGCACGTTTAAAGTGCGCTAGTCTGACCCCAGCTTAAACAGTTAAAATCCTTCCAGGTTCTCGTAACACAGTCAGGCTCCCCCTCAGGCCAGGGTGCTCTGCTCTAGAATGATTGCAGTTGTTACTAAGTATGAAGCTGCCGGCCACCCGTCTTCTTTACTAGCGATTAGAGGCGAGCGATATGAACGATTGGCTTAAACCGAGCGTGCCCTCTGGCCGTGATGGATCCCACCTTTCCCAAATCTGGGAGTTCCTGAAGTTTTTGCAAGCATCAGGGAGCCCGCATTCACTTCAGCGAGACTACCGGAACTTCCGGGAGACTTGGGATCCAGAGCTGGGCAAGTTGTTTTTTTGTTTACACGCGATGCAGATGTCTCGTATATAACGCGGCCCCTCCAATTTTAAGGTAAATTTTTGTCACCAGAATCTAGCGTTATACTCGAGTATCTACAGTAATAAATAATAGTAGTAATAATAATAAATGGTCTCTAGATTGTAAGCTCCTCCGAGCAGGGCCCTCTATACCTCTAGTTTCTCTTCCTGTTTGTTGTAATTTTGTCTCGTTCCCATTGGCTATTGTAAAGCGCCGTGGAAACTGTTGGCGCTATATAAATGATGATGATGATAATAATAGTCCCATATCAGCTGGGACGCCCCAGATCTGACATAGTGCAGCAATGACTTCCTACATTTCCCATGGTGCTCTGGCTTCGGGGAAATAATTCAAAGATCTGGGGTCCTTTCAAAGTATGCAGAGACTGATATGAATCTCTGACCCGCATTACGTCTCGACCGCCCCGTCTGCATTGGAATATTCCGTGAGGATGGTTGCAGTCTGCCCCGTTCTGATATCTCTTCCGTAGCTTTTTGATGAGGTGAGCCAGATCGCTGACCAGCAGAAGGTGGACGACATGATCTACCAGTACAACCAGGACATCGGCCGCCTATCCGACTCCTTACTTCACCTGGAGCTGCAGCTCGTGAGCCAGACGGAGGTGAGAGGAGACCCGGCAGCCTTTAATAAAGCACATTCTGCTCGTTTCGCACGATAATAACCGAGACCAACCTTTCCTTTCTCAGGACATCGCAAAAGAATACGAAAGAAATCTAAACGAACTCACCGCGTCGTTCCGGGAAACCGTACAAGGCTTATATCCTTCATGCGCTGCAGCAGCCGCGAAAAAAAACCTTTATTAACAAGGAACGGTAAATATACAAAACGGCAGCTTTAATTCAGAGAACTACAGCGAAATCACTATTCAGGGATTCGACACTGAAGTTCTCCTTACTTCTCGCCGTCCCTTCCACCATAGCTTCTTTGTGTCATCTAGTCCAGTGTTTCCCAAACCTGTCCTCGGGACCCTCAACCAGGCCAGGTTTTACAGATCACTTTGGGGAAATGCAGACTGAATCCTGCAATCACTGAGCAGCAAATCAGATCACCTGTGTGTGCTGTGCTTCACATATCCTGCAAACCTGGCCTGTTAGGGGGACCTGAGGATCAGGGTTGGGAAACGCTGGTCTAGTCGACTTTTCTATGGGTTTTCTCCAGTTACTTAGCGTAGGTTTACTGAAGTTCCTACTGGTGTTTCAGTCATAGTCGTCTAGCAATGACGGCTGCTTTTACACCTTCACTGCCATGATGGTGAACACACAATCAGCAGCAGCAGCCTGAGATCCTGTTAACACCACCTGTATCATTGCAAATTAAATTAGTTTCTTGCAAGTTAATTTCTTTTGCATTCAGTCTCCAGAACGTGCCCCTAAGTTGTATCAGCGAGGCCACGATGCCCGAGGAGCTGACACTTTAGAAACCCAGCTGGGAATGTGTCTGAATGACATCTCTCCAACTGATCCTGCACGGAGACCTGAACTGCAGTAACTCCTTCTGGCCAGCAGGTGGCGACATCTCCCTGCAAACAGGTTATTACAGTAAGAAATACACTGGGAATGTCCCCAAATATTTCTTACTTTATGATTCATTAAAGATTTTCCAAAAGCCACTGGCTCCTGACAGCGTTTATTTGGAAAATACCGTTGTAGTGAAGGGGTTAAGTGATGGGTGAATTAGATGCCAGTGGTTGGAGATGAGATGAGATGAGATTCAGCATTCAGTTACCTTTCCAGGCCATTCGGCTATCCAGAGAGCAGGCAATTCGCCAAATCCTGGTGAATTGCCTGCACATACGGTGCCTGTTCGAGGGCAGTGAAATCCTCATAGAGAAGCAATGCTTCGGCTATTCAGAGAACACAAAACCAGCAGGGAAAAGTTGCCGAATTGCCCTGCCATTCGGTGGTTTCATTCGGCAGGTTTATTCAGGCGAATGCCATAGGCTTCAATGTTAAAAATATTCCCGTTTTTAATTCAATATCTAATAAACCATTCATTATAATATTCTGAAGTAAAAAGTCTCTTCATTTATAGCTTTTTTTTTTTTCTTTAGGCATTTTTTTGCAAACCTTTTTTTTCCTTTTTTAAATCATTTTTTCTTTTTTCTGTAACAGCCCTCGTTATTATCATTCATTGGATCTTATGTAAATTCCAGACATTTTCGCTCAGTAGTTTCTTTGCAAACAGCGTTTCACTTTTCAAACATTTCAAGCAAACTGTTTTTTTTTTTTTTTTGTTTTGTTTTTTTTTCTTACTCCATTCGTCTGCGGTGTCGGGTTTTTCCGGTGGCTGCGCTGTGATCGACGGCTGTTTGGGTTTTTCCGGTGTCTTCGGCGGGTTAATCCAGATGTTTTTGCGGGTTTCGGTGTGCCTTCGCCGGGTTTTGCGGAGAGTTTTCGACGGGATTGCGGCGGCTTTTCCCTGCACTACGTCGGCCCTGTGGTGCTTGCTGAATACACCGCAGGGTCGCCGAAATGGGATCGCCAAATCACACCGAATTGAAGAGAACGAAAAGTCACCGAACGTGCGGTGACTTTTCGATTCTCTTTGAATAACCCGGATAGTGACGGCTGGGAACATTTGGGATGAAAGGATGACCGCTCCTCACAGACACATTTTTAATCCCACTTGTGACCTTTGCCCTGAAATATTCCTCCATCTTCGATGCAAAGAATTCTGGGAATTGTAGGCCGTCAGCATCAGGGGGTGCCAGAGTTTGACATCCCTGGTTTAGGCTTCATTCGTTTTGTGCCGCTCTTTAACCATCGCTTATTCGGTCCTTAACATCACGTCGTACAATGACTCAGATCAGAGACCTGGAGAATGACCACCATGAGAAGGTCACGGAGGTTTCCATGAACTTGCTGGAGAAGGTGATAAAGGGAGAGATGGATGAGGACATGTCGGACGACCTCAGAGAGGTAATCTACATAGTAGTTATACATAGTTATGTCGGATATAATCTCTGCACGTGAATACAACACGATATATATATTGGACTTATCAGCCAAGCCTCCAATATGTCTATATTGGATTTACTGGACCTATCTCGGCAGTTGCCTCCAATATATCAGGGATTATTATTTCATAAGAAACTTATACGAGACACAAATATCAATTGTTTATATTTCCTATAAATTCTCCTAATTTCTTTTAATTGTCTGTGTTTTGCTTTGAAAAATACAATAATCGGATAAAAATATATATATATTTATTACGTATACAAAAAAGTTTCAAATCTCATATCATAAACAAAAATTTATAAACCACAATCCATCAGCATATAAAAACTAGCTTCACAATATATGTATCTCCGGTTAGTAACTGCATATATAATTAATATCATTTACCTTATCAGTTAGTAACTAATACACAAATGGTTAATAAACATTTCTGCGTAATACAACCTGCATTTCCCAGCAAACAATGTTTAACCAGCCAGCTCTTATAGATATATATACAGTCAGGTCCAGAAATATTGGGACATCGACACAATTCGAACATCTTTTGCTCTATACACCACCACAATGGAGTTGGAATGAAACAAACACAATGTGCTTTAACTGCAGACTGTCAGCTTTAATTTGAGGGTATGTACATCCAACTCAGGTGAACGGTGTAGGACTTACAGCAGTTTGCAGATGTGCCTCCCACTTGTTAAGGGACCAAAAGTAATGGGACAATTGGCTTCTCAGCTGTTCCATGGCCAGGTGTGTGATATTCCCTCATTACCCCAATTACAATGTGCAGATAAAAGGCCCAGAGTTCATTTCAAGTGTGCTATTTGAATTTGGAATCTGTCGCTGTCAACTCTCAAGATGAGATCCAAAGAGCTGTCACTATCAGTGAAGCAAGCCATCATTAGGCTGAAGAAACAAAACAAACACATGAGAGAGATAGCAAGAACATTAGGCGTGGCCAAAACAACTGTTTGGAACATTCTGAAAAAGAAGGAACGCACCGGTGAGCTCAGCAACACCAAAAGACCTGGGAGACCACGGAAAACAACTGTGGTGGATGACCGAAGAATTCTTTCCCTGGTGAAGAAAACACCCTTCACAACAGTTGGCCAGATCAAGAACACTCTCCAGGAGGTAGGTGTATGTGTGTCAAAGTCAACAATCAAGAGAAGACTTCACCAGAGTGAATACAGAGGGTTCACCACAAGATGTAAACCATTGGTGAGCCTCAAAAACAGGAAGGCCAGATTAGAGTTTGCCAAACAACACCTAACAAAGCCTTCACAGTTCTGGAACAAGATACTATGGACAGATGAGACCAAGATCAACTTGTACCAGAGTGATGGGAAGAGAAGAGTATGGAGAAGGAAAGGAACTGCTCATGATCCGAAGCATACCACCTCATCAGTGAAGCATGGTGGTGGTAGTGTCATGGCGTGGGCATGTATGGCTGCCAATGGAACTGGTTCTCTTGTATTTATTGATGATGTGACGGCTGACAAAAGCAGCAGGATGAATTCTGAAGTGTTTGGGGCAATATTATCTGCTCACATTCAGCCAAATGCTGCAGAACTCATTGGACGGCGCTTCACAGTGCAGATGGACAATGACCCAAAGCATACTGCAAAAGCAACCAAAGAGTTTTTGAAGGGACAGAAGTGGAATGTTATGCAATGGCCAAGTCAATCACCTGACCTGAATCCCATTGAGCATGCATTTCACTTGCTGAAGACAAAACTGAAGGGAAAATGCCCCAAGAACAAGCAGGAACTGAAGACAGTTGCAGTAGAGGCCTGGCAGAGCATCACCAGGGATGAAACCCAGCGTCTGCTGATGTCTATGCGTTCCAGACTTCAGGCTGTGATTGACTACAAAGGATTTGTAACCAAGTATTATGAAGGGAAAGTTTGATTTATGATTATTATTCTGTCCCATTACTTTTGGTCCCTTAACAAGTGGGAGACACATCTGCAAACTGCTGTAAGTCCTACACCGTTCACCTGAGTTGGATGTACATACCCTCAAATTAAAGCTGACAGTCTGCAGTTAAAGCACATTGTGTTTGTTTCATTCCAAATCCATTGTGGTGGTGTATAGAGCCAAAGTTGTTAGAATTGTGTCGATGTCCCAATATTTCTGGACCTGACTGTATATCTCTAAGCTACATGGATCAATGAGCTAATTTAATGATAAGTAATAAAAACTTATTTAGTGAATCCTCCCCTAATCTCGAGAATCAAACTTCTAATCTTTTGCTTTTTATTTTGTAGTTATATAATTCCTTGCTTAGTAATTTCCAAATTCAATATATATATTGGTATCAATCTTACAACATTTCTTTTAGGAATAAATCCTTATATCCACTTCTTCATATTTCTATCTGCAGAATAGAAAATACTTAGAATTTGGATCTAACCCCAAGTATCTGAGAAATCTCAGTCTACGTTGCAAGAATATCTACAAATATATATAATTACATTAATTCTTTTTAATATTCCTATCTCGGGTCAAAGTTCAATCTGACTTAACAAAGAACCTCTCTCTCAGTCATTAGACACAGTGTCTCTACCTATCATCTCTGATTTATATCCCTACTCCCTTTTAGTTACTCAGAGTCCTATCAGCTAAATTCTTTTCTGGTTAACTCAACAAAATCTATTCTTTAGTAAGTTTTATTATTTACCAATTATATACTTTCTACAATATTTATTGGAGTATATATTTCCTACTGTAAATATAATATAATAAAATATACCTTGATTATAAACATATATTTTGTAAATTTAAATTTATATTAGAGATATTCACTCTTATTCCTATACCCAAAAGACAAAATATCTTTTGTTTTAAAAACTTAAGACAGACCAATAAATTTAATTATGACACGTCTTAGCACTTAACCCTAGCCTTATCACACACAAACATTCTAGGTTCCTTCATGTCTGGCACTTCTTAAAAAAAATATAAAAGACTTCACCCAGGAATGAACTCTGTAAAAAAAAAAAAAAAAATCTCGTTCATTTCTAAACCTAGAGAAAATTTTAAAGAAAAGAAACTGTCTTTAAAAACAAAATGGCTACAGGCATCCATTTTAAAATTCCTTTGTGTAATATACCCGACAGTTATATAGGCTGAAAAAAAACACGCGTCCATCGGGTTCAGCCTCTCCCACATAACCTACTGCTGTTGATCCAAAAGAAGGCAAAAAACCCAGTCTGAAGCGCTCGCCAATATGCAACATACTGGGAAAAAATTCCTTCTTGACCCCAGATGGAGTCAGATTTCTCCTTGGATCAAGAAGCTTTTACCCACATATTAAATATTATAACCCTTAATATTCTGTGTCTGCAGGAAGTCATCCAGTCATTTTTTAAAAGTCTGTACAGACTCTGACCCAACCACCTCAACAGGCAGAGCATTCCACAGCTTTATTGTTCTCACGTAAAATAACCCTTCCTATGCTTTAACCACTTGGCTGCTCCAAGTGGTTCTCCTGTGTTATGGACGCGCTGAGCGCGTCCATGCACAGGAGGCAGCAATCTGCCGGATTGCACCCCCCCCCCCCCCGGTGCGGGCTGACATCTTGGATGTCAGCCCAGCACTCGGGACCCCGGCGGAGCAATTAGATGTCATCGCGGCGGCGCAATGACATCTAATTCAGGCCCCCCCCCCCGCATGTGCGGAGGAGGCGCCTGAAAGGGAGGGGGCATGGGGTTAATGCAGGCACCGTTTGGAAGGGCACAGCCTGCCCTTCCAAACAGTGGCTGTGATTAACCCCTGGGGAGCCGGATCACGAATCGGCGCTGAAAAGCGCCGGATCGTGATCCTCTCCTGGAGCTGGCCGACATCTTGGATGTCGGCCAAGCCTCCAGGAACTCCCCCTGAGGACTGGCGTCATCGTGCATAGCACGATGACGCCAGTCCTGGAGTTAACCCCTAGCTGCCACCAATGGTGGAGATAGGGGGTTCCAATGAACCCCCTATCTCCCGATCCATGGCAGCTAGGGGTTAATATTTGATATCGTTGGATCGGCCAGAGCATGGCCGTTCCAACGATACCAAACATGAAAATGAAAAATGTTTTTAAAAAAATAAATAAAAATATTTAAAAAAAAAAATAATTTTTTTTTTTGTTTTGTTAATGCAGCAATATTGTTCCCATTTCAATTATAATGTGCACAATAATGCTGCACTAACGATTTTTGTATGCGGTGCGTTTGTTAAAAAAAGCAAAATTTTCCCCAAAAAAAAATGTAACGAGACCCCATTTCTAATTTTTTTAACAAGCGCACCCCATACAAAATATAACCGCAAACGATCGCATGTTAAAATGTGAAAAAAAAACACTTTTACACATAATAAATTATTGAAAATTCAAATTTTATTGCATTTTTGTTATAATAAACAGCCAGGTCATAACGTATACATATAATAATGACATATTATGAATCTGCCGAGTCTGATGGAAAGAACGATATATAATATGTCTGGGTTGTGTAATAAAATGTGACTTCAAATCGCGTTTAAACATGATGAGCGAAAAATGACCTCAGCACAGAGGTGTGAAAAGCCTCAGCAGCGAAAGGGTTAAGCTAAATTTTCTTTCTTCCAGTCTAAATGGATGACCCCGGGTCCTGTGTATAGACCTGTTAATGAATAGGTTATCAGACAATGCTTGATAATGGCCCCATATATATTTATATACCAAGCTTTATTCTCCAGGGGGGCATTAAGTAACAAAAAGAGGTATACAGATCCTAACGAAATAAGTGAAAACTTTATTAATCCACATATAATGAGCGTAAACCGGAGGGTATGACAGAGCGGGTAGTAATAGCCGGCACCTGGAAGGGGCATAGCAGCCTGACCTAGCGAGATAGATGAAGGAAACCCTAGGGTGGTCTGCGCTACCCCCTATTGACCGTATACAAAACTGCAACTGCAGAATACAATAAGGGTATTAATAAATGCAAAAAGGACATGCAGAAGGCGCTACCTACATACCGCGGCACTTCATGATGCCTACTATACCCAAACTAGTCAAATGACACAATCAGCTCGCCTCCTCAGCTGCAGCACCTCACACGTGTCTGTCGAGGTGCTGAAACTGTTTGAACAGATCAGGCTTCCGTTTTATT
Organism: Leptobrachium leishanense; assembly: GCA_009667805.1. Lineage (NCBI taxonomy): Eukaryota > Metazoa > Chordata > Amphibia > Anura > Megophryidae > Leptobrachium > Leptobrachium leishanense. The sequence goes on along the minus strand of RXON01001967.1, from coordinate 40,356 downwards.
GGTTCAAGGATACACGGATGCCCCCGAGCTGTACCATTATAAATGTAGTGGTGTTTTCTGGCCAGCAGGGGGGCCCTCTGCCTGTCAAATAAGCTTCATGTCGCTACAATGTATTTTAATAAAAGGTACACCTACATTTTTACAGAATGGAAAGTGGTTTTCCAGGAACTCACTGGGTCCTGGCAGTGAAAGGATTAAATGAGGCAACACTACAGAGAGACCTGGCTCCGCAGTATACAACTATATGCAAATAGGGGGCATTCTTGCACCATAACTGTAGACCAGGGCTGTCAAACTCCTGTCCCCCACCTGTTTCTGAACTACAACTCCCATGATTCCCTGACCATCTATTAGTACAGAAAAAATGGCGTCACGCCCATACTCACCGGAGCGGCAGCAACTGCCAGGAGTAACAGCCCAGTTAATGTATAAAACATAACAAGGAAAAAAGAGTGTCATCTGCGCTCGTTTCTATGTGTTCCATGTACAACAAAACTGAGGTTTTTGTTTGTTTCAATGGCCATTGCAACGTAAGCCCACTCGCCACTTCAAGGCACCTCTTTACAGAGTGAGTACCTAACAAATGTAACCAAAAGGCCGCTCTACTGAGCAGCTCCAAGCCCCTCCTGCTGCTTTTCAGCCAAGGAGAGGCAGAGATGGTGGGTTTATTTATACACGCACCAAACACTTCCCATTTGGATTAAAAACAAAAACATGGAAAGAGGAACAGCTGCAGAACGACGGACTGGTGTTACAAGCATGATATACATAAATACAGAAAAAATGGCGTCGCGCCCATACTCACCGGAGCGCAGCAACTGCCAGGAGTAACAGTCCAGTTAATGTATAAAACATAACAAGGAAAAAAAGTGTAATCTGCGCTCGTTTCTATGTGTTCCATGTACAACAAAACACTATGAGGTTTTTGTTTGTTTCAATGGCCATTGCAACGTAAGCTCACTCGCCACTTCACGGCACCTCTTTACAGAGTGAGTACCTAACAAATGTAACCAAAAGCCGCTCTACTGAGCAGCTCCAAGCCCCTCATAGTGTTTGTTGTACATGGAATACATAGAAACGAGCGCAGATGACACTTTTTTTCCCAGTCCATCTATTGTATTGAAAGAATTGTGGGAATTGTACCGATCAACATCTGGGGTGGGGGCAGAGAGTGACAGCCTTGGTGTAGACAGATGTTCCCGTGGTCCTTGTTGTGGCCCTATAATGAATGATATTGGGTGACAATGTTTTGGTGGAGCAGAGATCTCAAACTGCACCCCCCCCCCCAGCCTGAGATTAGCAGAATCCATCTACATGCCAGAGAATCATGGGATTTGTAGTTCTGCACCATCCGGGAGGGGGCGGAGCTTGACATTATGTGATAGAAGTCCAGGAACAAGACTATTTTTTTTTTATTTATTTTTTTATGCTCTCGGCAGCTTTTTTCTGATAAAGACACGGTCCTCAGCTCGTTGATTACCTCCCACGAAATGCATCTGCTGAAAATCGACAACCGCGAAGATGACATCATTACCAAAATCAACAGCTGGTCAAGCTACCTCATCAAAAAGGTAACGCGCGCCCCCCCCCCCCCGGTGCACCAAGGAATGTGAAGGCTTATTGGAGGATGCACCCCCCCCCCCCACACACACACCTCACTAAACTGACACTTTGCAACACAATTAGTTTGGTTCACCGTCCACACGGAATGAACGGGGGGGGGGGGGTTAATATATGATACAGGGTGTCCATAAAGTCTCTACAATTTCACAAGTTTATCCCAAAGGCAAATTAAAAAACAGATAAGTGAAAATTATTACAAAATGAGACGTATATATTTAAGGGTTTTTTGCCTCATTTAATACACCTCTATATGGGCGCCATTAGTTGCACGAAGCACATCAAGACGGTGCTGGATTTCTTGCCATGTTGGCTGTACCATCCCCTCATCAATGGTGGCATCAGTGATCATCTGCTTTAGATTAGTGACGTCCCTTTGTACCTTTGTTCCATACACCATATCACTCCCCTCCACTTCTTTCGATGGGGTTATCTGGTGAACGAGGTGGCCAGGGAATTGGGTCACCTCTTCCAATCCACCGCTCTGGAAATGTTTAATTTAGGAACCCACCAACATGCCGTCCCCAATGTGGTGCTGCAGCATCTTGCTGGAAAACGATGGTTGGTTGAAGGTCATGTAGATGCGGTGCCGCGTATTCAGTCAAAAAGTCAAGGGAAACATTTGCAGTAATTGACATCTCGCCGGAGAAAAACGACTTCTTTCTATGGGGTTATGTTAAAGATATGGGGCCCTATTACATTCTTCGTGCAAAAACGCACACGCAACGCATGAATTTTTGCGCGAAGCATTAAACATTAACGCGCGTAAATCAACGCTGGTATTACAATCCTCGCGCATTTTTTTCATCCGTCAAAAAATAACGTGCGTAAAACAGACGCGCACAGCGTTGCGCGCAGAAATCAGTGTGCGGACTGTTTTTTTTCACGCGATTCAGCCAATCAGAATTAAGAACCACAATTGTCTCATGTTAAGTTTTTGTGCCTGTCAAAGTCAATCTGCGCATATATGCTGCATCAATAATAAAAACACGCACAACTTCTCAAATTTCTTACTGTATTTTTTTTTTTGGACTGGTGTATTTGGTTTCAGCCAGGACGTTCAGATTTGCAGTTACCACCAGCTTTTAGGAGTTGCTAAAATGTGCGCAAAGGCTGTGCGTTACAAACTGCGCATAGATTGTAATACCATCCGCGTACCAGCGCACAAACGCATTTGCGCTCACAATGTTAAGCTCACACAGCTTCACCCGCGGTAGACGTATACGCGTGTTTGTTGCGCTGACATTGTAATACGACGTTCAGCGCAGTGTTTTGCTCCCCGCGATAATGCGCACGCGCTGACGTTTGCGTGAAGATTGTAATAGGGGCCCATGGTGCATTAAATGAGGCAAAAAAAAACCGTAAGTCCATACGTCTCATTTTGTAATAATTTTCACTTGTCTTTTCATTTGCTTTGGAATAAATTTTTGAAATTGTAAAGAGACTTTATGGTGTGTGTGTGTATATGTGTGTGTGTAATATATATATATAAATTACACACACACCTCTGCTGTGGATAAACAGGTGATCTGTGACCCAGCTATCCAAATCTCTGTAACCATCTCCCTCCATAAGTACTGACCCAAAATGACATCAGATCCCAGCACCGTGTAAAAGCCTTTAGGAGAGGGAGAGCAGATCTGCTGCTTGTCACCAGCCACAGTGTTCCTGAAAGCAAGCTGACCATCATCAGAACAGCTCAGACACATTTAAAGGTGCCAGGGTCAGCGATCACCGGCCCCTGAGTGTGGCTTTCAACCCATCAGTACCATGGAAGCGTCGTGGCACAGGATAATGTCACATATACACCATGGTCAGTAGGACCCACTCTGGCTGTCATCACCACAAAACCGCGCATACAGGAACGCCAAGAAAAAAAAAAAGTTTTATGTATAACAGAAATCGGTTAAATCGCAATTTCCTCTTTTGCGGCTGCCACAGGTTCACAGCAACTCGCTGCAGAGGAATCGCAAGAGGGTGTCAGAAATCAGCAGGTACATCGACCACTTGCACGACGAGCTGGACAACCTGGAACTGCACGAACCGATGTGAACACCGGCGGCACATCCCACAGTGTCTGGACCTGCCTATCCCTGTAAATCTGGCAAACGGCAAGGTGCACAGGCAGAGGACTCAGACTATATGGGGGGGTGGGCTATCCGAAGAAAACCACCGTACGCCAAAGTTCAACACTCCATTGAAAATCACCAATATTTCAACCACAGCAAATGTCGGCATTTCAAAGACAGAAATGAAGCTTCTTCTGTGGTTTTAAAGTTTCCGTCTGTGATGCCAATGTTTATCACCGCGCACCATAGGTTTTCGATGTTTGCAACTTCGTCAAGCAATGATACTGCTTGAATAGCTCCCTATGTTATAAAAAAATAAATATATCAATCGAACAGGCGTAGCACACCGATACAGCAGGATAGGGACCTGCGCTGCCGTGAAGTGGAGCAAGGAGGACCCAGCCAGGGGTCAGCAACCTTGGCTCCCTGATGTTCTGAGAACTACATCTCCCATGATGCCCAGTCACCCATTAGACTGACAGCCACATGGGAAATGTAGTTCCCAAAACATCAGGGAGACACGGTTGCTGACCCCATGACTAGACTGAACATACGCTTCTTGGTCACCTCTTATCAAAGCTCTTTCTCCTCTGATTGGCCAAGCAGCCGGTTCCAAGAGCCCTGGTTGTCCCAAACCTCATCCATTTGAGAATCATAGAGGCCGCTGTGCTCTTGGGAAATGGGGTGTAGATTGATACGAGGGGGGGAAAAAGAAACAATAAATTTAAATAATTTAAGCGCAAGTCTGCAACGTAAAAATGAGGAGTCTGAATATTATTTCAATGCACTGTGTGTGTGATAGATATATATAGATATATATAAATGACATGAAAAGGAAAAGAGAGCGAGATATTGGTCTGGAAACACTATATTTATTTAAAGCTGCACGATGGCGCATAAGATGTGTCGCTTCCTCATGGGACCAATGACACAAGGTGCAGCAATCCCTGCGGAAAAAGAAAAAAAAACATATGGGATTTCTTCATCTTTCTGTTCTATTTCTTCAAAATGTTCCACAGTTGGAATCGGTGGAAGGGACAGGAAGATCCTAGCGGGGTGTAATGTGAAAGGACATCACAGTCCCTTTTCCACACCCTAATCAAGGATCACATGGTTGGAAAGACCGTAACCAGGAACATGGGATTTGAACGGGTTCCTCCGGTCGATGAGGAACACAGTCCGTGGCCGGTCACTTGACCGAGAGGAGTCAGTCTTGCAGGAGCTTGTGTTTGACGGTCGAGCTCTCGGAGCAGAGGTGGACGAACAGGACGCCGGCGGCCGTGCGGGCACTCAGGTCCTGCAGGTCGTACTCGTGCGCCCACTCCACGTTTCCCCAGTGCCTGATCTGGACCGGAACAAAAAAAATAGAAAGTAGCATTAGAAGACACCTGTCACACCCACCGGTACGCGCGCCACAATGTATGTATCCAACACAGACAGAGTATTCCTTGTGCTCCAAAAGATTTCTGAGCTCTGATAGGATTATTATTCTTTATATAGCGCCAGCATATTCTGCAGCGCAGGACAATGGGCACAATATGATGCCACAAGTGGAAAAATCCCACTAGGACACCATGTGACCAGGTCAAAAGGATTAAAAACCCTGTGTAAAAGCACCTTCAGGCTGTGCGTATGACACGTAAATGAATGTTGTGTTTAGACTTGGCTCCCATCCCCAAGCTATCTCACTATTATATGCAAATATTCCCCCAAAATCCCAAATCCACAACAATTCTGGGCCCGAGACACTCCTCACCACTCACTCCCATATATTACAGCAGAACTTGCGGACCAGGGCTCCTGGACTCCTCTCCTGCAGCGAGGATGGAGGGACAGGTCCAGGAATGGAGCACGGACACCGTCTGTAATAAATGGAGGCTAGGTCTTGGCCGTGTGATGCGATTTACTGCATGTCAGCGCTATGTCCTCACAAAGTCACTGTATCAGATCAGGGCTTTATTACATTCTTCGCGCAAACGTTAACGCGTGCACAAAAACGCAATAACGCGAGGCGCAAAACCCTTTGCGCTGAACATCATATTACAATGTCTGTGCAAAAAAAATGCGCGTTAACGTCTACCGCGGGTGAACCTGCACGAACGTACTGTACTGCGCGCGTCCTATAGCTAACATTGTGAGCGCAAGTGCGCTGGTACGCGGATGGTATTACAATCTATGCGCAAATTGTAACGCACAGCGTTTGCGCGAATAATTTTAACGTCTTTTAAAAGCTGGTGTTAACGGCAAATCTGAACATCCAGCCCGAAAAAAAATACAGCAAAAGTATAGTTACACATTCTACACATACCCAAACAATAAAATGGAGAAGCTGTGCGTGGTTTTATTATTGATGCAGCATATATGCGCAGATTGACTTTGACAGGCGCAAAAACTGAACGGGAGACGATTGTGGTTCTTAATTCTGATTGGCTGAATCGCGTGAAAAAAAAAAAACAGTCCGCACACTGATTTCTGCGTGCACGTTTTTGCGCGCGTTATTTTTTTGACGGATGAAAAAATGCGCGAGGATTGCAATACCAGCGTTGTTTTACGCGCGTTAACGTTTTACGCTGTGCACAAAAATTCACGCGTTCTGCGTGCGTTTTCGCGTGAAGAATGTAATAGGGCCCTCAGTGTCCAGCTGCAATTTCGAGAATCCAAATTCCCAAAAATCCCGGCAGGATCGTTAAAGGTCAAGAGCATCCATTAATGAGGGAAAATGTGTTAAACAGTAAAAAGCCTCCCTGCTGTCCTTCCTCCATTTCTCACCTTCACCCACCTAGATTGTAAGCTCCCACGGGAATAAAACCCTCGATGCCTCCTGTGACTGGTGGTGAAATACGGACTTGCCTATTTGGTGTATTGTAGAATTGTCTTGGCTTTACTCATTGTACAGCGCTGCAGAATGTGTTGGCGCTTCTCAAATAAAACAACAATAATTATCGTGCTGTGCTTTAATGACGCCAGGAGCAGAGGCGTGCTGGTTACCTGGAACTCCTCTTCCAGTCGAGACAGGAAAACCGCTTTCTCTACCGTCAGCGACCGGTCGACCAGCCCCATGCTAAGGATTAGTGATTTCAGCTGCGAAACGATGAACTCGATCCCTGAGCGAGAAGGAAGGAGAGGATCAGTCAGGATTTTTTTATTTTCTTCTAGATTAGCAATATCTTCAGTTCCCGGGCAGAAGGGATTTAGAGGGAACACGAGCCCCTGGAGGAATGAGATGGGCCCACACAGCTTCAAAAAAGGTTTCGTATTAACCCCATCAATACCATGATTGCGTATACTCAACCCTCAAAAGCTCCTGCAGGAGCCCAGCATCGAGTAAACCCGCTCTTGTATTATTCGGGGACAATGCAAAGGAATTTCATTTATTGCAAATTGAAATAGGTTTACGTACTGGTTCTAGAAGGTGCTCCAGAATTTTCAGCACCTTGGACATGTCTGTCAAGGTGCTGAAGCTGTTTGAACAGCTTGGTAATTGGTTTTATCTTACACAGAAATACATAGCTCCAGCTGTATTATTATACATGTAGCAGCATTGTGTGGCCAGCAGGGGGAGCTCCAGCTGTATTATTATACATGTAGCAGCATTGTGTGGCCAGCAGGGGGAGCTCCAGCTGTATTATTTTACATGTAGCAGCATTGTGTGGCCAGCAGGGGGAGCTCCAGCTGTATTATTTTACATGTAGCAGCATTGTGTGACCAGCAGGGGGAGCTCCAGCTGTATTATTATACATGTAGCAGCATTCTGTGGCCAGCAGGGGGAGCTCCAGCTGTATTATTATACATGTAGCAGCATTCTGTGGCCAGCAGGGGGAGCTCCAGCTGTATTATTATACATGTAGCAGCATTCTGTGGCCAGCAGGGGGAGCTCCAGCTGTATTATTTTACATGTAGCAGCATTGTGTGGCCAGCAGGGGGAGCTCCAGCTGTATTATTTTACATGTAGCAGCATTGTGTGACCAGCAGGGGGAGCTCCAGCTGTATTATTATACATGTAGCAGCATTCTGTGGCCAGCAGGGGGAGCTCCAGCTGTATTATTATACATGTAGCAGCATTCTGTGGCCAGCAGGGGGAGCTCCAGCTGTATTATTATACATGTAGCAGCATTTTGTGACCAGCAGGGGGAGCTCCAGCTGTGTTATTATACATGTAGCACTTTATGGCCAGCAGGGGGAGCTCCAGCTGTATTATTATACATGTAGCAGCATTTTGTGACCAGCAGGGGGAGCTCCAGCTGTATTATTATACATGTAGCAGCATTTTGTGACCAGCAGGGGGAGCTCCAGCTGTATTATTATACATGTAGCAGCATTCTGTGACCAGCAGGGGGAGCTCCAGCTGTATTATTATACATGTAGCAGCATTGTGTGACCAGCAGGGGGAGCTCCAGCTGTATTATTATACATGTAGCAGCATTCTGTGACCAGCAGGGGGAGCTCCAGCTGTATTACTATACATGTAGTAGCACTTTATAGCCAGCAGGGGGGGCTCCAGCTGTATTATTATACATGTAGTAGCACTTTTTAGCCAGCAGGGGGAGCTCCAGCTGTATTATTATACATGTAGCACTTTGTGACCAGCAGGGGGAGCTGCAGCTGTATTATACATGAAGTAGCACTTTGTGGCCAGCAGGGGGAGCTGCAGCTGTATTATACATGTAGTAGCACTTTGTGGCCAGCAGGGGGAGCCCTCTGTCAATTAAGCGTCTGTATAATGTATGAATGTAAAAACGCACACACATTTTTTCACTGTCTGCATAGTAAATGCTTTTTCCATAAATCCACTGAGTCTTGGCAAACCACTTGGCAGTGAAGGGGTTAAGCCATTTATATACACCAGTAGATGTGCAGTTTATCCATCCCCTCTCACCTTGGAGCACCCGTCATACCTGCTTGTTTGCACTTACCTAGCATTGCCCAGGAGTTGTACGATGCCAAGTGTCGCATGAAAACCTCCTTGGTCTCTTTCGGGATGTTTGGGCCCAGGATGCTGGTGGAGGATCCGATGACAACGTCGTACCTGCAACGTTAAACACAATGCTTGTACGACGGGCGACTTTGCAGCGTGGCACTGTGGCGATTAACGTTGGTTGCCCAGATATCAAAACTACATCTCCCATGATGCTCAGCTCAACCAGCCTCCAAAAATCAATACTCCAGTGTCTGAAGGAGTTTGATTTCACTACAGCTGGTTATTTTGACTAGAGCGACCTCGGGAGACCCCGCCGAGTGCTCAAAAACACAATGCGATCTTATGCCCCATTGGACACACAGCCAATCAGCTCGCGTGTCGTCCGGCTGCGGAGGGATAGAACCCCTTAAAAGGGTTTATTCACCAACCTCTGGATTGGCCCCAAATTGCACAAAACAATGAATTTCACTCTATCTGCAAGTTGTTTATTCACCAAACTATCAATTTGCCAAATACTGGTGAACTTACATCGAAATACGGCGCAATTCGGCAGCACTGAAATTCCACGAAATGCCCTGTTTTTCGTGTTTTCATGTAAAAATTTTAATATCTTTTTTTATTTTTAAAGATCGTTTATTCTTTTTCTTTTTTGCAAAAACCTTTTTTTCCTTTTTATAATAGATTTTAAAAAGGCCAGATTTTTTTCTTTTGTTTTTTTGACAACATTTTTGTTTTTATTTTTTAACGGGCATTTTTCATTTATTTATTATTCAGACACGTTTATACCACTTTTTTTTTTTTAAATGGATTTAAGCTCCTATTATGAGAACAGGACACCCCCCCTCCCCACTCCGGTGGTATTCGCCAATACCAATCTGGTGCAATTCGACTGTTTTCATCGACGTCCGATATCTGGTTCATAGACTCCAATAATTGGCAAAATACGGTGACCATTCGCTAAATAGTGAATTCACCATATTCCCGGTTTAATGGAATCTCCGGAGTGAAATTGCCCTAAATTTCAGTGTTTTGTGAATAGAGCCTTAATGTTACATTGTAAACAGCCAGTGCCTTGACTTGGGGCTCTATTACATTCTTTACGCAAAAATGCACGGTAAACGCGTGAATTTTTGTGCAAAGTGTTAAACGTTAACGCATGTAAATTAACGCTGGTATTACAATACTTGCGCATTATTTCATACGTCAAAAAATAACGCGCATAAAAAAAGACGCTCAAAAACGCACGCAAATTAACGCTGCACGTAGAAATCAGTGTGCGGACTGTTTTTTTCACGCGATTCAGCCAATCAGAATTAACCACAATTGCCTCCCGTTAAGTTTTTGCGCCTGTCAAAATCAATCTGAGTATATATGCTGCAGCAATAATAAAAACACGCACAACTTCTCTATTTTATTGTTTGGGTATGTGTAGAATGTGTAACTATACTGCACTGTATTGTTTTTTTCGTGCTGGTGTATTTGGTTTCGGCCAGAACATTAGGATTTGCCGTTACCACCAGCTTTTAAAAGACGGTAAAATTATGCGCGCAAACGCTGTGCCTTAAATTTTGCACATAGATTGTAATACCATCCATGTACCAGCGCACAAACGCATTTGCGCTCACAATGTTAAGTATAGGACGCGCGCAGTACATTATGCTCGCAAAGGGCTCGCGCAGGTTCACCCGCGGTAGACGTTCACGCGCATTTTTTGCGCGTTCATTGTAATACCACATTCAGCGCAAAGGGTTTTGTCCCTCGCGTTAATGCGTTTTTGCGCACGCGTTAACGTTTGCGCGAAGAATGTAATAGAGCCCTTGATCTTTTAACAATCCACTGCCTAGATTTCCAGGTCTGATTCGGCCCGGATTGAGCTTCTGGGGGTTCTTGGAACATCTCACCTCTTTTCTGCCCACTCGATGACAGGATCCCACTCGTTCATCTGTAAATCCACCAGGGGGCATGGCTCTTCTACTCTGTAACTGGAATAGAGAGAAAGGGGCACGTCGTCTCCCTGGCAGGACACGGTACAAGTTGCTGCGGGAAGGACGTTATTAACTCTTACAAGGCTGTGAAAGCCGGAGAGGAGGTAAACCTGGTGGAACATCTGACCAAGGAAGCGAGCGGCATCTTTAGAGGTTTCCACACATTGAGGAATTCGCTTTAAATGTAGGAAAAACCTCAAAGTGAAGAATTAAAATATGTCCCCTGTTTGCTGGGAAGCGGCTGGACCCCCCCCCCAGCCAATCCAGGTGGACAAGCAATAGTTTGTCCTATTTCCTGAATATCTGGCAAACCCTGCATCACCGTAACTGACCCAAACATGCAGAGCTGGAGCCGGACGCCGGTGCTTAGGCTAGGGTCAGACTGAGGCAGTGCGAACGCGCGTGCAGCCGCACTTAATCACGGCCGCACTAGCAGCAGATGCCGGGCAATGACGGCCAATATACGAAGTACGGTCGCACAAAAGTCCGGCAGCGCAACGCAAGTGGAAAATGAACGCATTTTTTCGAGAACGTGAAACCGCAGGTACTGACGTACAGAGTGCGCTGCGTCTGCTAGCGGCGTGTATGCGTGATTAGGAGATGTCAGACGCTGCTAGTGTGCGGCCAACATAACGTCCAGACACAAAAAGTGTTATATTGATGATCCGTACAAAATCACGGACGAAAATGCGCATAGTATGACCGCTATCGCGTATTCTGTGAAAAAATGCGTCCATTCGTTCGACGCACTTTTTCACAGACAACATAAAAATGCGTTCGTCTGACCCTAGCCTTAGAGTGGCTGGGCTAAAGCAAGGTACAGGAAGACTATAAGAGGAAGGTCAGAGACAAAGGCAGCGACGCCGACAGCATCAGAGAAGACACGAGGACGACAGACAATGCCCGAGTCAGGAACACAGAGCAACGAGCGCTCCAGCAGGGGATCTCAAACTCCGCTGCCTGATCTTGATGTCCTACAATTCCCAGAATCCTGTAAAGGCAGTAGATGGCCAGAGAATCATGGGAGTTGTAGTCCATAAACATCTGAGGGGAGTCAGAGACGCTGTAACCACAATAGGGCACTTGCCACCGGTCTAGATTAGTCATCAACGTCACTGCTGGGCGTCCGCACAAGTGATGCATCGGAAGGTGCGTCCGTTAGCGCCACGAGTCTGAAGCGGTGTCAGTACAGCGTTCTTCGTCAAGCTGGCCAGGAGTAGATGGACTGTCCCCAAATCTGGCTTCATTTAAAACGCCCCCTAAAGACCCTTCTGTAACAAGACATCCGGCTGACCCAAAAACGCTCCTCCACTCTCCCTGCATTAACTCATCACTGCAGTCCTCCCCTCCTGTTTCTCTCACCCATCTAGGTTGTAAGTTCCCTCATGTCTTCCTGTATCTGCTGGCAGGAATAATGACCTGCCTCCTGTATGTATTGTAGAATTGTCCTGTCTTTACCCATTGCACCTTTGTACAGCGCTGCTGAAGGTGTTGGCGCTTAATAAATAATAATGGACATCCTAACGTCGCAGCGATAATGACGCGGGCAAGGGAGGGCCGAGAGCCAAAGAGTGGGCAGCGTGACAACATGTGGCCCCAACGCTGCCACTTCACATACTACACCATCCACGATCGCCACCACCCTCGCTTACCACACGGTGTCTGTCTCTAAGAATTTGAGCGCCGCGCTGATCTGCTGCTCTTTATTCCTCTGCGTGGGGTTGTCCAGGGCGGTGTTACACAACGTGGTCTGCACGGAGGAAGAAAAGAATAGAATGGAAAATCCGTCAAGCTCCAGAAGGACGTGGAGTCACGGATACAGCGCCCAGTCTGGGTGGTCGTCTTTCTTACCAGATGCATGGTGTAGAACTTGAGTTTGTCCTGCTGAGAGTCCCACTCTGTGGCCACAGCGAGTGCCAAAGCCTCGCTGGGGACGGAGAAGACCTTTCCCAGGGGGGTCTTCAGTTTCCGACGGTCAAGGTTGATTTCAAACCCAGCTGCGAGACAGACAGACAATGACCTTGAGATCTGATGAGCTTCTTCTATGCCAAAATCAGGTATTACCAGGGTCACAGAGTGGCGACAAACATGACTGCTCTTTCAGAACTGCATGCCCCATGATGCCCTGGCAGCCTTACGTTTGCAGAGCATCATGGGACACATACTCTCAAAGATCAGGGGTGGCTAGGTTAGTCGTCAATGCTGCATCAGCCTTGCTGATAGAAACCCCTTGTTGGTCTGAATTCCTGCATTCTACCATCGAGGAAAAAACACTTTCAAATTGTTCCAGTGGGTGAAAATGTGAGATTGGGGGGAGGGCTCCAGAACATGTCCATAAACCTGTAGCAGCGTGGACATGATGCCCGAGGAGCTGACACTCTCTAAAACCAGCTGGGAATGTGTCTGAGTGACATCTCCCCGGCTGATCCTGCACGGAGACCTGAACTGCAGTAACTCCTTCTGGCCAGCAGACGGTGACATCTCCCTGCAAATAGCTTATTACAGTAAGAAATGCGCTGAGAATATTCCTAAATATTTAATTAATTATAAATGATTTTCCAAATTTTTTTTTTTTTGGAGCAAAAAAAAAAAACAAAAACACTTTGTAGTGAAGGGGTTAAAGAAATGGAACGTATATATGTTCTCAGAGCCTTACCTTCTCCGTGGGATATACTGACGTTCTCGTAGAATCTCTTCCGTTCTAGAAACAAAAAAAAACAATAACTATGACGTTTAGGGGTCGGGTTGGTTTCTCTTCTGTGCTCGTACGTGATTAACATCATCTTGTGCTCACCGGTGGCCACGGCGGAGAACGGCCGAGATCTTCTGCTGGTAACATCCAGACCACGGAGCGCAGGGCGCAGACCCCCGGGCAGCAGCTGGGAGGCGCACAAGGTCACACGGAGGGTCTGCAGCATTTTCAGATGATTTCAGGGGTGTAGAGGAATATTTCTAGGGGAGGAGAAAAACAAAAGAGTAACTGAAAAACGACAGCACACGACATATACAGCAGCCTGTACAATTAATCGCAATCGCAAAACAATCGCGATTTAAGCACATGCAATTTCTAAATCGCACAAGGCTGCAATTTTATCTATTCATTTTAGGGCTGCGGAAATTAACGTGTTCGGCTCCCTGTAATCTTCTGGCGGCATGGAGCTATGGGCGCTCGCAGGGGGAACCACGTGTACAGCCGCGTTCTTGTGACTCGTCACGTGGTTCCCCCAGGCGAACGCCCAAGCTCCATGCTGCCGGAAGCTCACAGGGAGCCGAACACGCGGAGCAAAGAGGTGAGCTGGGGCAGTATATCCATGTGCTGGGGCAGTATATTCCATGTGCTGGGGCAGTATATCCATGTGCTGGGGCAGTATATTCCATGTGCTGGGGCAGTATATTCCATGTGCTGGGGCAGTATATCCATGTGCTGGGGCAGTATATTCCATGTGCTGGGGCAGTATATTCCATGTGCTGGGGCAGTATATTCCATGTGCTGGGGCAGTATATTCCATGTGCTGGGGCAGTATATTCCATGTGCTGGGGCAGTATATTCCATGTGCTGGGGCAGTATATTCCATGTGCTGGGGCAGTATATTCCATGTGCTGGGGCAGTATATTCCATGTGCTGGGGCAGTATATTCCATGTGCTGGGGCAGTATATTCCATGTGCTGGGGCAGTATATTCCATGTGCTGGGGCAGTATATTCCATGTGCTGGGGCAGTATATTCCATGTGCTGGGGCAGTATATTCCATGTGCTGGGGCAGTATATTCCATGTGCTGGGGCAGTATATTCCATGTGCTGGGGCAGTATATTCCATGTGCTGGGGCAGTATATTCCATGTGCTGGGGCAGTATTTCCATGTGCTGGGGCAGTATTTCCATGTGCTGGGGCAGTATTTCCATGTGCTGGGGCAGTATTTCCATGTGCTGGGCAGTATATCCATGAGCTGGGGCAGTATTTCCATGTGCTGGGGCAGTATTTCCATGTGCTGGGGCAGTATATCCATGAGCTGGGGCAGTATTTCCATGTGCTGGGGCAGTATTTCCATGTGCTGGGGCAGTATATCCATGAGCTGGGGCAGTATTTCCATGTGCTGGGCAGTATTTCCATGTGCTGGGGCAGTATATCCATGTGCTGGGGCAGTATATCTATGAGCTGGGGCAGTATATCCATGTGCTGGGGCAGTATATCCATGTGCTGGGGCAGTATATCCATGTGCTGGGGCAGTATATCCATGTGCTGGGGCAGTATATCCATGTGCTGGGGCAGTATATCCATGAGCTGGGGCAGTATTTCCATGTGCTGGGGCAGTATATCCATGTGCTGGGGCAGTATATCCATGTGCTGGGGCAGTATATCCATGTGCTGGGGCAGTATATCCATGTGCTGGGGCAGTATTTCCATGTGCTGGGGCAGTATATCCATGTGCTGGGGCAGTATCCATGTGCTGAATACTGAATACAGTTAGAATGTATGTAGCATGTTTGAAAAAGCAAAAACAATTGCCTAAATCGCAATCGCAATATTCATTCAAGAAATCGCAATATGATTATTTTGTCAATATTGCACAGCCCTAGCCTGTACTACACTATGAATTAGGGTGGACAGAAGACAGGACCATTTATTGATTTAAAGTCTATAAAACCCATAATGCTTTACCAATGCTACCATCATCTTTTTTTCAGGATTTAATCTAGCTGTAACTAGATTACTTGTGCATTACAAATAAAACACATTATAAAACACATGCTGCTGCTTTTTCTTAGTCTGAAGTAGTTGCATGTAAAAATGAAAAAAAAAGGTTAGGCGTTTTATCTCTGGGTTTCATTTTTTTCCATGATCCAACATTTACCAAATGCTTTGCCTTGTGGCCCATGTTTATTTAATCTGAAATATCAACCAGTTAATAAGGTCTAGGAGAGAATTTTTTCGATACGGCTATTGTTCTCCAGGCTACCTGAGATCAGAGCTGGTAGCTTAAAAGCATTCTAATCTACCCCCTGGTGATGTCCTTCGAATACATCCCAAAAAGAGGAGGGGAAAAAAAAAGGCAAAACAGACCAAAGTAGCTATATCACACGTATCATCTGGCTTCCTTATTTAGTTGAACAGTTACAGTCACTTATATAGCGCCAACGGAATCTGCAGCGCTTTACAATGAGGGAGTACAGACTTGAGACATATAGGGTTAATCAGAGAAAGGTGAAACTCTGGAGAACTTTTGGAGAAGTGAAAATTCTAGGTCAAAATAGCTGATTTGTAAAGTGAGATAAAATGGGAGAATTTTTCTGGTTTGGCTATTTTGACCTAGAATTTTCACTTCTCCAAAAGTTCTCCAGAGTGTCACCTTTCTCTGAATAACCCTGATAATAAAAGCACATAAGGAACAGACAACCCTGCCTGTAGGATAATTGCCCTACAGATACAGCACTTTATACAAGAGCTCAGCCGGACTTCCCGGGAGCTTGCAATCTAAAGGACAAAAGGTAAGTGAAACAAAAGGGGAGCAGGGGAAGCGCAGAGCTGGTGGCCAGAAAGAATATAGCAGGGATTGCAAGGGAAGGACCAGAAGCTTGGATTTGAAAGGGGCAATTAGAATATTAACATCTAGCCCTAAGTAATTATGTTCTCCAAAATAAAGTGATAAATTAAAGGCTGCCGGCTTTACCACAAACAATCTGGCTTGATCGCACTATACCCAGTTTGACTATTCTGTCCTAGAGGTTTTAATTCACATTTTATCACATAAACCCCATGGACCCACATGTCAGAGGAAAGCTGCAGACACTCACAGATATCCTAAAGTGTCCTTCTGCTTGGTAGGAAAACAGACTGGGCTCTCCCGGTGTGCTTATTATCCACAGATCCTGGATGTTCAGCCAGGTCAGTCCCAGGTCAGTGTGAATCCAGGGTGAGTCCAGAGAGAAGGATTTCAAGGGACAGGCTGGAAACTCATCACCAGGTGACAGGGAAGCAGATCTGTGAGTTCTATGAGGTTAGTGACTGATTTGCATGCTATGCTACCCGCCAGGCGCCTGCCAAGGCTTCCAACGCGTTACGCTCTGGGCGCAGCCATATTGATGACCCTGGCGTGTCCTGCGTGTCACGTGGCGCAGGCGCCGACCAATGGTCGCGCCTCCCGGATGACTGCGTTTCCCGGCGTTCCCCCGGCGCCGGCTCGTCCAATCAGAAAGAGCCCCAGGCGGGCCGGGCGTGAGCGCTTGTCAGCCAATCGGAGCGCGCGGTGCTGGAGAGGCCCAGGCGCTCGGGGCCGGGAGCTGAGAAGGGGCCGAGCCGCCGCGGGTCGTGAGGGGGGGGAGCGGCTGCCCAGCGAGGGAGGGGCCGGGCCCTGGACATGCCGGTCCGCACCGAGACGATCACCACGGCCTCCGGCATCTCGTCCCTCATCCCGCCGCCTCCCATCAACACCCAGCAGCCCGGCGTGGCCACCACCCTCCTGTACAGCGGCTCCAAGTTCCGGGGCCACCAGAAGAGCAAGGGCAACTCGTATGATGTGGAGGTGGTGCTGCAGGTGAGGCGGGGGCTGACCGGGGGGGCATGCTGTGACCAGGGGGCATGCTGGGTAATGCCAGCTGTGCCTGTGGTGGGGGGCTGCTCTGGGTAATGCCAGCTGTGCCCTGTGGGGGGGGGCTGCTCTGGGTAATGCCAGCTGTGCCTTGTGGTGGGGGGCTGCGCTGGGTAATGCCAGCTGTGCCTTGTGGTGGGGGGGCTGCGCTGGGTAATGCCAGCTGTGCCTTGTGGGGGGGGCTGCGCTGGTAATGCCAGCTGTGCCTTGTAATGGGGGGGCTGCGCTGGGTAATGCCAGCTGTGCCTTGTGGTGGGGGGGCTGCGCTGGGTAATGCCAGCTGTGCCTTGTGGGGGGGGGCTGCGCCGGGTAATGCCAGCTGTGCCTTGTAATGGGGGGGCTGCGCTGGTAATGCCAGCTGTGCCCTGTGGTGGGGGGGCTGCGCTGGGTAATGCCAGCTGTGCCCTGTGGTGGGGGGCTGCTCTGGGTAATGCCAGCTGTGCTTGTAATGGGGGGGCTGCGCTGGGTAATGCCAGCTGTGCCCTGTGGTGGGGGGGCTGCGCGGGGTAATGCCAGCTGTGCTGTGGTGGGGGGGCTGCTCTGGGTAATGCCAGCTGTGCCTTGTAATGGGGGGGCTGCGCTGGGTAATGCCAGCTGTGCCCTGTGGTGGGGGGGCTGCTCTGGGTAATGCCAGCTGTGCCCTGTGGTGGGGGGCTGCGCTGGGTAATGCCAGCTGTGCCTGTTGTGGGGGGCTGCTGGTATGCCAGCTGTGCCTTGTGGTGGGGGGCTGCGCTGGAATGCCAGCTGTGCCTGTGGGGGGGGGCTGCGCTGGGTAATGCCAGCTGCCTTGTGGTGGGGGGGCTGCGCTGGGTAATGCCAGCTGTGCCTTGTGGTGGGGGGCTGCTCTGGGTAATGCCAGCGTCAGGGGATCAGGGGGGCCGTGTATACGAGGACTGTAACATTCTGGGGGGCACAGTTTGTGCCCCCTGGTTGAATGGGTCGTTTTTAATGGGCGCAGATCGGTACCCGCCGCCGCCACCTAATCAGAAATTTTAGGGAATAAAAGTTGTAAAAAAAAAGAGCAATTGCCATGGAAACAAACATGGGTGACAGGACGTTCGCCGCCTCCCCGAATGTGTCTCTACGCGACTCCCACACGTTTCACTATATCCCTCTATTAATTAAAATGTCACATGATGATAGCGTAATTATTTTAAGGAGGACCCCTCCCCTCCCCCCCCCGGTCACATGTGCTTTGCTTGCATTGCAAGGGGTGTTTGTTTGTGTCCCCTCGTGCTCTGCATTTATCGCCCCCTGACTCGTTTTTTTGACAGAACCGGCTAAGAAGCTGGAGCCAGTGAGGAACCACAACTCCCAGGATGCCCTGCCAGTTTTAGAGTCGGTTCAGCATGGCAGTCACTCACCGGGCTGTCAAACTCCAGCCCCACGGATGTATCTGCACTACAACTCCCATGATTCTCTGGCCATCTGTTGCATTGAATGAATGCTGTGGATTGTAGTCATTAACATCTGGGGGGGGGGGGGTGTTAGCTTGACAGCCCTGATCTATGGCCTCGGCAAGTGATCACTGAATTTGGCAACCCAAGTTTTGTTGTTTAACTGAATGTCCCATCATCCCCTGCCAGTCTTAAGGATGCATGGGAGATGTAGTTCCGAAAAGTCGATGGTGATGGGGTGAGCCGCGGCCGGTGTGCGCCTTCGTCCATCTGGTCAGGCAGGCTTCATCCAGAAAGCGGGTACAGTCAGCCCCCCCCCCCCTGTGGTGGCCGCGGGGCGGTCTGTGCCTTCACACGGATGGCGAGTGGAGTCTCTGGGCCCAGCGCTGGAGCAAAGGTCAGAGGTTGCGTGACCCGGTGTTGACCCCTTTCTCTCCTTGCTTTGCAGCACGTGGACATGGAGAACGCTTACCTGTGCGGCTACCTGAAGATAAAAGGCCTTACCGAGGTGGGTCACCGCCGGCATGCGCGGGTTCACCAGGAAACGTTTATAGCAATCGGCTCATATTTAGGGAGTTCACCGGGCCTGTCACACCTGGAGGGCGTGTCCTCAGGCCTGGCTGTGCCTCATGGGATATGTAGTCCCAAAACAGCTGAGTTACATAGAGTTGCTATAACTTAGAGTGTAAGCTCTTGCGCTGGGTCCTCTCTCCTACTGTTTTGTGTGTTTTAACTTGTATGTGTTATTCGGTGTCTCCCATTGTACAGCGCTACGGAACTTGTTAGCGCTTTATAAATACTAGTAAGTGCACCTTGCCCAAGCGCCGAACTTACCATTTGAAGGGGAATTTCACAGTAAGGTGTGATTTTGGGTCAATTTACCAATATTGGGGAACTGTCAGCAAGTACGGTGCCTGTTCGACGGCCGTGAAATCCCACATAGAGAAGCAATGGTTAATCTATTCACAGACACCGAACAGCAGAGAAATGTCAGTGAAATGCCCTGATGTTCGGTGGTCTCGTTTGTCGGGTTTATTCAGGCGAATCCCATAGGCTTCAATGTTAACAATAATAAGGTAATTAATTAAATTTTCAGCAAAAAGTTAAATTTATTTTTAGAGCATTTTTTTTTTTTATTCAGAAAAATTCTTATTCTGTAACAGAGAGGTGTGTGTGTGTGTGTGTGTGTGTGTGTGTAGGATGGCGGCACTCCAAGACTTTATAATAATTTATTCCGTTGGTATCAACGTTTCAGCCGTGACCCAGGGCCTTCCTCAGGATACGGATTATATATATATATATATATATATACATTTTAATGCATTTTTCTTGGATTTGACACCTATTCGGAGAATAGGAGCGTTCCGTTTTCTTTGGGGGTTTTTTCTTTTGGCAGTTCGGCGACATTGCGGGAAAGAAATGGAAGAAAAGTTTTCCTATTCGCTCCTCCGTGTCCCACATCACCATTTGGTCAATAAACCCCCATCTGGTATTGCCTTTCATGAAGTTTGCCATTTGTATCCCTTGCTTCCAATTCTTTTCCTTCCTCCCCCCCCCCCCCACCCACCACCTCTAGTTTTGGGCTCCTCCGTGTGTTATGCCGGGTGTTTATGGTCTGGTGTTGCCGGTGTTTTGCAGGAGTACCCGACCCTTACCACCTTCTTCGAAGGAGAAATAATTAGTAAAAGGCATCCGTTCCTAACGAGGAAGTGGGACGCAGACGAGGACGTGGATCGGAAACACTGGGTAAATACATTGTATCTGTTCCTGTGTGTGTTTGCGGGATACATTGGCAGCATCCAATAGGAAGGGAGCTCTCTGCCCTCTCCGTCTCCCATTGGTTGGCCTCATTCTCCCAATGGTATAAAGCTTCGCTACATAGAACCCTCCTGTTTTGGGGGGGGGGGTAATGGAATTTTTCTTCATATTTCTGGTCTCTTTGTGGATCATAAGACCCGGTGACACGGCTATAGATTAACCCTTCGTTTACCTCTGTCTCAGGGAAAGTTCCAGGCCTTCTATCAGTATGCAAAAACCTTCAATTCGGACGATTTTGGCTACGACGAGCTGAAGGTGGGAGATTTCGTCTTCATGAGGTGGAAGGTAACCTGGTGCTCTTTTTTTATGTTCCTTTTACACATTAACCCATTCCTGCTTTAAACCTTTTAGTTTCCTTTTAAACCCCCCCCCCCCCTAAATCCAGCGCTGGTCTCCCCTGAGCCCTGCCGGACAGGTTTGCTGCCACTGGAAACTCCTCCACTTCACCCAGCGTTTCTGCCAGATCGTGGGAGGGCACTACTCACATCCTGACCACTTTAAGAAGTTCGAGTAAGTGGTCAGGATGAGTAGAAGGTCCCTAGAGGGACCTGCTCGACTTGAATTGAGAGACTGGGCATGGTTTAACCCATAAAATGATGTAAAAACTAATTTAAACTCGTCCCCTGACTGTTTTATCCTATACAGTATTTAACAGTTAATGAGGTGGAGGAGGAGGGAATATTTAGATAAGGCAGCAAGAGGGCTATTGTTCTACAGGCTACAAGATAAGAGCTGGCAGCTGAATGAGATAAAACAGGGAGCTTAAAAGACTTTGAATCTCCCTCTGGTGAGGTCCTTTGAATACATCCCACGCAGTACAATGATGTGAGTTGGTGACTGACCCATTCACTCCATTCTATGACCAAAGCCAACAGTGAGGAGCAAGTGATGGAAAGATACAACACAAATATCACACAATGGATGCACCCAGTGACACATATAGAGGAAAATATCACAGGATGGCCAGTGACACATAGAGGAAAATATCACACAATGGATGCACCCAGTGACACATATAGAGGAAAATATCACACAATGGATGCACCCATTGACACATATAGAAAATATCACACACATGATGCACCCAGTGACACATATGGGGAAAATATCACACAATGGATGCACCCAGTGACACATAGAGGAAAATATCACACAATGATGCGCAAGTGACACATATAGAGGAAAATATCACACAATGGATGCACCCAGTGACACATATAGAGGAAAATATCACACAATGGATGCGCCCAGTGACACATATAGGGGAAAATATCACACAATGGATGCACCCAGTGACACATATAGAGGAAAATATCACACAATGGATGCACCCAGTGACACATATAGAGGAAAATATCACACAATGGATGCACCCAGTGACACATATAGGGGAAAATATCACACAATGGATGCACCCAGTGACACATATAGAGGAAAATATCACACAATGGATGCACCCAGTGACACATATAGGGGAAAATATCACACAATGGATGCACCCAGTGACACATATAGAGGAAAATATCACACAATCGATGCGTCCAGTGACACATATAGAGGAAAATATTTTCTTAACTAAACATAAGAGAAAAACAAACACATGTAAGATATCAGAAAGATAAATACATACAATGAGGACGTTGCATTTATTGGTGGTACTGGCCCTTTAAGAGGAGTTGGCGTTCTCGCCTGTCTCTCGGAGTGTGGTATTCCTGGGCGTCTGAGCAGAATGAGGAATCTCCGCGGTCCTAAGCGTAATTCCATGTTTTTGTTGCAGGAGCAGTTCTTGGTCCCTGATCACACAATCAAAGATATCAGCGGCGCTTCCTTTGCAGGTTTCTACTACATCTGCTTCCAGAAGTCTGCGGCTTCCATAGAGGGCTACTACTACCATCGCAGCTCAGAATGGTAAGACGGGGCGGCGGGCGGGCGGCTCGCAATCTCACGGGGCAGAGGTCACAAGCGGGATTATCCTGTATCTGTGAGGAGACCTCATTCTTTCTACCCTAATCTTCCCAGCCGTCACTTTAAATACCAGATGGATGTGACAGGAACGTGTTGCCACATCCCTTAATAGCAGGCATATAAAATCCCCCCCCCCCCAGATGTTTCTGAACTACAACTCCCATGATCCTCCTGCCATCTGTTGCATTGAAAGAATTCTGGGAATTGTAGGCATTCAGTATCGGAAGGGGCTCGAGTTAAAGATCCCCTGCTTTAAAGCCCGCTCATTGCCGCCCACCACCCTCTGTCGTCTCGTTCGTGGATCCCTTAACCCCCTCGCTACAAAGTGATTTTCCAAAAATACATAGTCAGGAACCATAGGGTTTTATGCAAAAAAAAAAACACGTAATAAATATTTGGGAATATTCAGTGTATTCCTACCTGTAATAACCTGTTTGCAGGGAGATGTCGCCCTCTACTGGCCAGAAGGAGTTACTGCAGTTCAGGTCTCCATGCAAGATCAGTTGGAGACGTCATTCAGACACATTCCCAGCTGGGTTTATAAAGTGTCAGCTCTTCGGGCATCGTGCCCACGCTGATACAACTTTATGTGCTTGTTCTGGAGCCCAAATGCTAATTAACTTTGTTTGCAACAAATGAAACTATTTTGCAGTGACAGCATGGCTCCAGACGGTGTTAACTCGACCTCCGGCTGCTGTGTATACCTGATCACGGTAGTGAAGGGGTTAATTGCAATAGTTCTCTGCGTGACCCTTTTTTGGGTTTGCTGTTCCCAGGGATAATATTATGTGTCCCTTTTTAAAGTGTGCCTGGAGGGCACTGCCAGCACTCCATTGGGGTGTATGCCTCACGCATCCTCGCGTTCAGCTCCTCCTGGGCAGACGGACAGACTGACAGACGGGGGGCAATTTGGTTCATGATAAAGAACCTGAGAATCAAGAAAGACCCCAAAAGTGCAGATGGAAAGCTAAAGTGCCGCTGGCAGGAGCGTTTCAGAGCAGGCAGAACCTTGTGCGCGCGTGCCTAGGGGCCCGGAAACCAAAACCGCGTCCATGATTGCTGCATCTGAACACTCTGTCTTGTTTTTTTTTTTTTTTCTTGGTTCTCTCCCCGTGCAGGTTTCAGTCTTTAAATCTGACCCACGTCCCGGAGCACAGCGCGCCCATCTACGAGTTCCGGTGACAGGAGATCCACCTCTTAGCCCGAAGCGGCCGGCGAGCCATGGAGTCCCGGCGTCACCCGACGGACCCTCAGCGGAATGTATGAGCGTTCAGAGAAAGCCGGGCCTGAAGTTGGCGTCTTTCCCCTCCGATGATTGCGTGGGATTTTTATTTTTTACTCGTAAGCTACGCGCTTGGGATGGCTTTCTGTTATGTTTTTTTTTTATCATTTTCTGCTTTCACGCCACATAACGGAGCTCTTCTACATATAACCAAGACTTTTTTTAATTTTTCAAATATTTTTAATTATTTATTTTATATATAAATGTTTTTTTTTTTTTTATTATTATTATTTTTCTTCCTTCCTTCCTCAAACTCCCCAAAGCGCAAGATTCGTCTTGAAACCGGAAATCGTTTTCCGCTCCTGCTCGCGGACCGACAGCTGCAGGTGTACAGTATTGTTTTTGGTTCTTTTTTGGAGTGTTTTTTTTTATTTTTATTTTTTTTATTCTGTACACACAACACACAAAATTTTGCTCTAAGGACCTCGCTATCCTCCCGGTGCAGGAACGAGACGCCAGCTAAATCACCGGCGAGTCCTACACACTCCACCAAAAGTGCAGCGTGTGTTTTGGAGTGGAGGGTTTTTTTTGGGTTTTTTTCCCACCTGACGTTGCAAGATAATAAATAAAGGAAATTATTTTTAAGGGCCCCTTTTTTTAAGGGGGGGTCCAATAGCAGAAAGATTATTTACGTTGGACTGTAAATACGTTCGGCTGTTTTCACATTGAAAGTGGCCGACGTCAGATTTTTTTTTTTTTTAAAATATATATATTGAAAGAAAGAGAAAAAAAAAAAGAAGAAAAAAAATGTCTATTTAATCAGAACATAGATCTATGAGAGCTGCTTTGCGCGCGGACACACGATGTAATGAGGCGTGGTTTGGAAGTCTTCGGATTCAGGGTTATAAATTGGGAGTGCAAGCCCTGCGGTGACTAACCCCCACCCCCCCCCCTCCCTGTCCTTCACTAGCCCTGGACCATGGATTCGTTAGTCTGTGTCCTGCTTCCTAAGTGCCCGGAGCCAATGGAAGGTTTCTCCACGGAGAGAGAGCCTGTGCACGTACTGTGTGTATCGACTTTTTTATTTTATTTTTGGGTAAAACGCAGGATTTTGGAAAAACCGCCGCGCTCCAAGGAAAGTACAATTATTCCTCCGCCCGGGGGAAGACGGTGGAAACGGACCGTCCTCTGTTTATGCCGTAGGTGTTGTGGATGTCTAAGGTTTTGGAGGGCACGACCATTGAATCCCGACGCAGGTACTCGTAGGATGTACAACATGAGGCTGGAGCCCGCACTCCTGTCCTCTTCTGCTACTCCAGAGCCGAACGAGCCAGACGTCTGCCGGAGGATCCGTATCACGGGCACCTTCTACGGCCGCTGTGGTAGCGGTAACCGGTGCCGACCCACTGCCAGGGAAGTTATAAATGGAATTGATTGATTTTTATTGATTTTTTTTTTATTTTATTTTATTTTTTTGGGGATAAAAAAAAAATAATCTTTATAAAAAAAAATGTAATTTTTTTTTTTTTATTTACATTTTTAATTTTTTTTTTAATAATAGATTGCATCCTGCTGCCCTACAGTGTTTAAACTTGGCATGGTTCTTCATGTTTCCAGCTTCGACCTGTTCCGTTTGGGGGCTAGCAGGGCGTCGTGTATGGCTACCACCTTTTTATGTAATGCTGTCACTGGTTTAAAATATGACGGATCTCCGATGCGGAGTTATGGCCGCCGACTCGGCCGTGCTTTTCTGGCCACATTACTATTTCTTGTAGAAGAGCTGCCCTGCAATATGTATAACTTATATGCTTCTGGAAGTAGGGTTGCAATGAAACTAAAATTTCCAACCGAAAATTCGGGATCGGTTCAACCGAAAATCAGACATGAGAACCTGGGCCTGGAGGCCGGGGACTCGCCTGATCCCGAAGGCCGGCCAAGCAAGCTGCTTGGCCAACCTCCAGGCTCAGGCGAGCCCCCGGCTCGGCTTGGAAATAGAAATTTTCGGCTTTTTTCGGCTGAATTTCCATTTCGGCCGAAACTGAAAACACCATTTTTGGCCGATTAATTTTCGGTGGCCGAAATTTCGGTGCATCCCTATTGGGAAGTAAAGGCAGGTCACCTGCGAAATTGCACCTGCAGCGTATTGATCCTACATGCTGCAGGGTGGCATTTTTCATGCACTGCCCATCAGCATGAATACATGGTGTGCCCAGGAAAACATGGCCGACCTGGCAACCCTATGCAGTCATTGGAGCTTTCCCTGAAGCGCTTGTGTAGTGGGCTCAGAATTCTCCGATCGGTCTCAGACGGGCCAGCGTTTTCAATTCCTTGTAGCCCAGGGGCCAGGTAGCCACAAGCTCTTATAATCCCACCCAGAACTTGATAGAAAATCTATGTTTTCCACCCAAACCAATGGCTGGCTGCTGGGAACATCCAATCGGCTCCTAGATTTTCTTACCGCCCAATAAACATGTCAAACACAGGCCCCTCAATTCAAACGACAAGGACAACGTTTACAAAGTAACCAATTCCGTTGCAATTCTCCCCAAATTCGCTGCTTATTGGGGGGGGGGGGTCACAGGCCCCGGTTTTTAGATCTCCTTAAAATCTGCACTACTCGCCCCATAGGCCCTTTCGTATTGACCATAACAAATCCTGCTGCTACAAGAATCCCCCTCGATCTCAGTGTAAATATTCCTACTTGGACTCAGGTGTAATCCTACCAGTGTTCAAGTATGAAATAGCTCTGCGCAGAGAATGATCTTTCTATATTTCAGGATATGTTCCCGCGATCCGTTAAAAAAACCAGCACCTCCGGCTTTCCCCGTGTCATCCCGCGCAGTTTCCTGACGTTGAAATCCACGCCCTTTTTAAATATGGCTGCCGCGATCGTGGCACCGGCAGCACTGGGGGACCTTGGCTACAAAAATTTATATTTTGCAATGTTGGGGAGAGTTGACAAGAGAAAAACTGCCAATTTTAGGCCTAAATAGGCTCTTTTGACACTTTTTTCGCCTAAAATATATATAATTTCCTCTTTGACGTCTCCACCGTTCGCGGCTGAGCGATTTATTCCGCCGTGAGGCTGGATTTCTGCCAAGATCAAGCCCCGCCGTTACCAGCGTGTGATCTGGCGGATTTAATGGTGACATCATGGGTTCACGGCTGACCTGGCAACTCTTGCCCCGCGCCAGTGAAATAAGTCCGAGTCAACCAGTTGGCACAGGGCAACCTATTCCTGTATTTTTTTCTTTTCTTCTTTTAACCCTTTCAGGCATCATTACTCGTCCATCCAGTTGTGGTATCTTTGCACAATCGTTCAGCTGCCCTTTCTTCGGACTGGGGATGGATTGTGCCGCACCGTCTCCTACGTTGGCATCGCCCGTCACACCCCGTTCTTTCCGCGGAAGCTGCGGCTTGGCATAAACGAAGCACAGGATGCAGAGAGTTCTATTTGCTGCTACATTGTCTATGGAACTTATGTCTTACCTGTCACGGCGGCCCGCGTGCGGCTTTCACCATACCGGGACGCTTCCTCCCGTCTCCAAGATGGCATCTCGGGACACGCCATCGCTTCGGGAACCCCTTCCTCCTCCGATCTCTGTACCACCAAGGACATGGGTGAGCGGAGGACACCCCTATAATTTCGGGGACTTTTTCCTCCAACCCTTTCACCGCCGAGATGGCAGAAGGAGGCGCGTCGTCACGGGGCACCCACCCTATATTTTTACAGTATTGCTTCAGAGTCTATAACAGGGACGTGTGGATTTTTAACGTGTTTTTTTTTTTTTTTTTTTGCTGCAATCCAAAATGAACTCAAGTGCTCAGTGTATGAACACGCTCTTAACAAGCGGGGGGGGGGTCTTTGCTCTTTTAACTTTTGCTTAAAATCATGCATTAAGTATCTGATGGACTCCCGGAGCGGCCACGGTGCCTGCCCACCACCTCCTCCCTTCCATGGCTCCCGAAAAAAAAAAAAAAAGTTTTAAAAGGGTGTTCAGCATTGTTTTTGGGGTTGTTTTTTAAACACATTGTAACAGAACGAGCTTTTATTGTGTTCTTAGGAGTGACAAGGCAGGGTTTGGCACACACAGTCCTTATGATAATAAAAGATCAATTGAACGTTTTATTACGGGTCCTTTTTTTTTGGTTTTTATTATGACGATAAACAAATTTATTAATTTTAACCCCTTCACTACCGTGATTGTGTATATATACGATCGGCACCAGCAGACACGCTCTGGAGCTATGCTGTATCACTACAAATGCTATTCATTTGTTGCAATCAAATTTAGTTGGCATTTGGGCTCCAGAACGTGCCCCTAAAGTTGTATCAGCGCCGGCACGAGGCCAGAGGAGCTGACACTTTTTCAAACCAGCCGGGAAGGCGTCTGAATGGCATCTCCCCGGCTGATCCTGGAGAGACCTGAACTGCAGTAACTCCTTTTAACCAGCAGATGGCGACATCTCCCTGCAAGTAGGTTATTACTGGAAGGAATACACTGGGAATATTCCCAAATATTTCTTACTAGGTAATTAAAACTTAGTTATTTCCCAAAAAAATTCCAGTGGTTTTACGCGGGAAAAAACCTTGGTAGCGAAGGGGTTAAAG
The DNA here is from genome assembly GCA_009667805.1 of Leptobrachium leishanense. Lineage (NCBI taxonomy): Eukaryota > Metazoa > Chordata > Amphibia > Anura > Megophryidae > Leptobrachium > Leptobrachium leishanense. Next base: position 12,164 of record RXON01001967.1, on the reverse strand, counting down.
GGAAATTACCGTTAACCACTTGGCTGCTAAGGAGGCGTCCAGCCAAGTGGTGCTCCTGTGCTATGGACGCACTGAGCGCGTCTTAGCACAGGAGGCAGCAATCAGCCGGGATTCCAGCCGATTGCTGCGCCCCCCCCCCCCCCCCGGTGCAGGCTGACATCTTGGATGTCAGCGCGGCACTCCGGGACCTCGGCGGGGACAATAGCACTAGCGCGATGACATCTATTTCAGCCCCCCCCCCCCCCCGCGAGTGCAGGGAAGGTGCCTGAAAGGGTGGGGGGGTCCTTTGGACCTCTCTGCCGATCGGTTCAGGGCAGTGGTCAAAGGCAGACGCCGTTTGGAGGGGCACAGCCTGCCCTTCCAAACAGTGGCTGGCTTTAACCCCTTGGGGGCCGGATCGTGATTCGGCACCGAAAGGTGCCCGATCCTCTCCTGGAGCTGGCCGACCTCTTGGATGACAGCCAAGCATCCGCGATCTACCCCTGACGACTGGCGTCATAGTGCAGAGCACAATGACGTCAGTTCTGGAGTTAACCCCTAGCTGCCACCAATGGTGGAGATAGGGGGTTCATTGGAACCCCCCCATATCCCGATCCGTGGCAGCTAGGGGTTAATGTTTGGTATCTTTGGATCAGCCAGAGCATGGCCTTTCCAACGATACCAAACTTGACGATGTTAAAAGTTAACAAATGAAAATAAACCAATATTTAAATAAAAATATTTTTTTTTTGTTAATGCAGCAATATTGTTCCCATTTCAATTATAATGTGAACACTGATGCTGCACTAACGATTTTTGTATGCGGTGCGTTTATTAAAAATTGTGTTAATAAGTGCAACTCATAGAAAATATAACCGCAAACGCTCGCATGTTAAAATGTGAAACCACTTTACACGTTGTAAATTATTGAAAATTACAATTTTATTGCATTTTTTTGTTATAATATACAGGCAGGACATGACGTATACATATAATAATGACATATTATGAGTCTGCCGGAAAGAACGATATATAACATGTCTGACCCATATAATAAAATAAGGCTTCAAAACGCGTTTAAACGTGATGAGCGAAAGCGGTAAAAATGACCTCAGCACAGAGGCGTGAAAAGCCTCAGCAGCGAAAGGGTTAAATAAATGTGACACGTCCTTTTCGATGGAACATGTTTGTTTTTCTGTGAGTGCATCAGGCATGGGGATCAGTCGCACCCCGCTAATGGATAGGCCTGCCTGAGGGTCCCACGTGCCTTTTTTTAATGGCAATATTTAAAGGGACAGGCTCCCGTATTGCTCTCACGCAACGTGACCACAATAATTTCACTTATTTGCGACATGACGTGCATGTGTTAAACTGCCATTAACCTCCCACATCTCTCAAGTGTCTGGCAAAGGCTTTTGGGTATTTTTCTGTTTAATGAGAACTGGTTGGACTAATTTATTGACTTTTTGACCCAGAAATTCCATTTGGGAGGCTATGTTAAACACGCTGTGCTGGGCAGCTTTTTGCTGCAAGGCATCATGGGAGAGCTGTCACAAATTGGCATTGAATGTCTTCTTTGTGCCATGTGCACCTAACCAGAATAGGGTGGCACTAGGGCGCCGTGAATCCCTTAGGGCCCTGGTCCCCCTAACAGGACAGGTTTGCAGGATCACCACGGGGAAAATGCAGACTGAATCCTGCAATCCCTGAGCAGCAAATCATATCAGATATCCTGCCAACCTGGCCTGTTAGTGAGCCGTGAGGACCACGCTTGGGAACCATTGCCTTAGGGGAAAGGGGGCATCTAATGCTAATTTGTGACAGCGTTCCCATGATGCAATGCTGCAGCAAATGGCTACAAATTAACGGCAGCAGCCCAGCTTGCAGTGCTGTAAAGTATACGGGTATAGATTCCCTGGGTCAGACCAGATCGGGTGCAGGGGGCATTTAACGGGGGTCTTGCCATGTTTAATGTGGAAGCGGCTTCCCTCGTCCCAGGAGCGAGTCTGCACTTAAATTCATAAAGGTGGTCGCCCCCAGGGGGCGCTGTTCCTGTGTCACAGTCATATGCTGTAACCTAAATAAGGTAAAGGCTCGGCTGGGATTTTATGAGCAGAAATTGGATGTTTTGTCGTTATTCCTGAATTCTTCTGCTAGAAAGTCCTCCTGTGTCTCTCACCACCTTTTATAGTCTCTGAAACGTATCTAAAGACATTTTGAGTGGGGGAAATCCAGCAAACGCCCCACATTAAGGTCGTCTGTCGCTGCAATTACATAGACTTTGCGTCTAATGTGAGCGATGAGTTGGGGGCACCCCGGAAGACTAATGGAGGGACAGATAAGCGCTAGCAACGTACAAGGCTGATACCACTCTATGTGCAGTGAGAAGGTATAGAAACCTGTGGCATGCGATTAGCGCCCTAGGCAACTGCCCAGTGGACACAGACCCTGGAAATGGGGAAGAAAGGTGAGCAGCAAGTTCTGTATAAAGGAATAAAATGTTATTCACAAGAAATCTGTCACCTGTTTATAAACACAACAACCCAATGATTCATAAAAAGACACCCGCACACCCTGAATATATGGAGGAGCCCCTAAAAAGACACCCACATACCCTGACTATATGGAGGAGGCCCTAAAAAGACACCTGCACACCCTGAATATATGGAGGAGCCCCTAAAAAGACACCACACACCCTGAATATATGGAGGAACCCCTAAAAAGACACCCGCACACCCTGAATATATGGAGGACCCCTAAAAAGACACCCACACACCCTGAATATATGGAGGAGCCCCTAAAAAGACACCCACACACCCTGAATATATGGAGGAGCCCCTAAAAAGACACCCACACACCCTGAATATATAGAGGAGCCCCTAAAAAGACACCCACACACACCCTGAATATATGGAGGAGCCCCTAAAAAGACACCCGCACACCCTGAATATATGGAGGAGCCCCTAAAAAGACACCCACACACACCTGAATATATGGAGGAACCCCTAAAAAGACACCCGCACACCCTGAATATATGGAGGAACCCCTAAAAAGACACCCGCACACCCTGAATATATGGAGGAACCCCTAAAAAGACACCCGCACACCCTGAATATATGGAGGAGCCCCTAAAAAGACACCCGCACACCCTGAATATATGGAGGAACCCCTAAAAAGACACCGCACACCCTGAATATATGTAGGAACCCCTAAAAAGACACCCGCACACCGTGAATATATGGAGGAAACCCTAAAAAGACACCCACACACCCTGAATATATGGAGGAACCCCTAAAAAGACACCCACACACCCTGAATATACGGAGGAGCCTCTAAAAAGACACCCACACACCCTGAATATATGGAGGAACCCCTAAAAAGACACCTGCACACCCTGAATATATGGAGGAACCCCTAAAAAGACACCTGCACACCCCGAATATATGGAGGAGCCCCTAAAAAGACACCTGCACACCCTGAATATATGGAGGAGCCCCTAAAAAGACACCCGCACACCCTGAATATATGGAGGAGCCCCTAAAAAGACACCTGCACACCCTGAATATATGGAGGAGCCCCTAAAAAGACACCCGCACACCCTGAATATATAGAGGAACCCCTAAAAAGACACCCACACACCCTGAATATATGGAGGAACCCCTAAAAAGACACCCGCACACCCTGAATATATGGAGGAGCCCCTAAAAAGACACCCGCACACCCTGAATATATGGAGGAACCCCTAAAAAGACACCGCACACCCTGAATATATGTAGGAGCCCCTAAAAAGACACCCGCACACCGTGAATATATGGAGGAAACCCTAAAAAGACACCCACACACCCTGAATATATGGAGGAACCCCTAAAAAGACACCCACACACCCTGAATATACGGAGGAGCCTCTAAAAAGACACCCACACACCCTGAATATATGGAGGAACCCCTAAAAAGACACCTGCACACCCTGAATATATGGAGGAACCCCTAAAAAGACACCTGCACACCCCGAATATATGGAGGAGCCCCTAAAAAGACACCTGCACACCCTGAATATATGGAGGAGCCCCTAAAAAGACACCCGCACACCTGAATATATGGAGGAGCCCCTAAAAAGACACCTGCACACCCTGAATATATGGAGGAGCCCCTAAAAAGACACCCACACCCTGAATATATAGAGGAACCCCTAAAAAGAGGGAGATTAATAGAGAAAATGTACATAGAGATCTGGGTGTAAAATAGGACATATATTATGATTATGTAAACAATTAGGTTACACAATCGTAATATTAATAACTCGTGGACACCTTTAACAGAAGTCGCCGGATTTACACGTCATTGACATCCTACAGCAGCCTTGCCCCCATCAAACATGGCCGCCAGGGCACCCGCTTCTCAGTCCTCACTTTAGCCCCGCCCCCTCCTTTCCGGCCGGGGAACCTCTCGTGTTTGAGGTCTCCTCGCAGGCCGCAGCCATGGGGATCCTGGAGAAAATCTCGGAGATCGAGAAGGAGATCGCCAGGACCCAAAAAAACAAGGGTGGGCAACAACACCTGGACTTCTTTATAGTGACAGCTCTGTGTGTTGAGGAGGCGCAGGGAGACGGGTATAGAGGGGGTGTCTGGCTGGTATAGAGGGGGTGTCTGGCTGGTATAGAGGGGGGTGTCTGGCTGGTATAGAGAGGGTGTCTGGCTGGTATAGAGGGGGTGTCTGGCTGGTATAGAGGGGGGTGTCTGGCTGGTATAGAGGGGGTGTCTGGCTGGTATAGAGGGGGTGTCTGGCTGGTATAGAGGGGGTGTCTGGCTGGTTATAGAGGGGGTGTCTGGCTGGTATAGAGGGGGTGTCTGGCTGGTATAGAGGGGGTGTCTGGCTGGTATAGAGGGGGTGTCTGGCTGGTATAGAGAGGGTGTCTGGCTGGTATAGAGGGGGGTGTCTGGCTGGTATAGAGGGGGTGTCTGGCTGGTATAGAGGGGGTGTCTGGCTGGTATAGAGGGGGTGTCTGGCTGGTATAAGAGGGGGTGTCTGGCTGGTATAGAGAGGGTGTCTGGCTGGTATAGAGGGGGTGTCTGGCTGGTATAGAGGGGGGTGTCTGGCTGGTATAGAGGGGGTGTCTGGCTGGTATAGAGGGGGGTGTCTGGCTGGTATAGAGGGGGTGTCTGGCTGGTATAGAGGGGGTGTCTGGCTGGTATAGAGGGGTGTCTGGCTGGTATAGAGGGGGTGTCTGGCTGGTATAGAGGGGTGTCTGGCTGGTATAGAGGGGGTGTCTGGCTGGTATAGAGGGGGTGTCTGGCTGGTTTAGAGGGGGTGTCTGGCTGGTTTAGAGGGGGTGTCTGGCTGGTTTAGAGGGGGGTGTCTGGCTGGTATAGAGGGGGTGTCTGGCTGGTATAGAGGGGGGGTCTGGCTGGTATAGAGGGGGGTGTCTGGCTGGTTTAGAGGGGGGTGTCTGGCTGGTTTAGAGGGGGGTGTCTGGCTGGTTTAGAGGGGGGTGTCTGGCTGGTTTAGAGGGGGGTGTCTGGCTGGTTTAGAGGGGGTGTCTGGCTGGTTTAGAGGGGGTGTCTGGCTGGTTTAGAGGGGGTGTCTGGCTGGTTTAGAGGGGGGTGTCTGGCTGGTTTAGAGGGGGGTGTCTGGCTGGTTTAGAGGGGGGTGTCTGGCTGGTTTAGAGGGGGCACGGGGTGTCTGGCTGGTATACAGGGGGGTGTCTGGCTGGTATAGAGGGGGGTGTCTGGCTGTATAGAGGGGGGTGTCTGGCTGGTATAGAGGGGGGTGTCTGGCTGGTATAGAGGGGGGTGTCTGGCTGGTATAGAGGGGGGTGTCTGGTTGGTATAGAGGGGGCGTGGGGTGGCTGGCTGGCTGGTATAGAGGGCCCTAGCAGGTATATGGGTGGTATGGGATGTCTAGTTGGTTTATGGGGGGCACGAGCTACCTAGTTGGTGCACAGGGTGTCAAGTAAGTATAGAATGGGGCATGGAGTGTCTGGTGGGTGTGAAGGTGGAGCAAGGGGTGTCGGTGTAGGTGAGATGGTATGGGGTACAGCATGGTGCCTGCAAGCCACGTATATGGGGTCATGAGGTGTTGGTGAGGCGGGTATAAAGGTGGCGCGGGTGCCAATAATTCCTAATTTTTCTTGTTTTTTAGCCACGGAATATCACCTGGGATTACTCAAAGCGAAACTCGCCAAGTATCGAGCTCAGCTTCTGGAACCTTCTAAATCTGCAGCAGGTAAAGGCGAGGGATTCGATGTAATGAAATCTGGAGATGCCCGAGTGGCACTTATTGGGTTCCCCTCCGTGGGTAAGGTCAGTATGAACCCGGCTTCCATCCTACTTATACTACTACATGTAATGCAGACATAACCGTGAATCCCAGACTCCCTGTATTGTGTCCTCTCTGTGTATTACATACATACAGAAAAAATGGCGTTGCGCCCATACTCACCAGAGCGGCTGCAACAGCCAGGAATAACAGCCCAGTTAATGTATAAAACATAACAAGAGAAGAAAAAAAAATTGTCATCTGCGCTCGTTTCTATGTACAACAAAACACTATGAGGTTTTAGTTTGTTTCAATGGGCATTTTTTTTTTTTCCCCTCTGTGTATTATGTGTAATGCAGACATATCAGTGAATCCTAGACTCTCTGTATTGTGTCCTCTCTGTGTATTATGTGTAACGCAGACATATCAGTGAATCCCAGACTCTCTGTATTGTGTCCTCTGTGAATTATGTATAATGCAGACATATCAGTGAATCCCAGACTCTCTGTATTGTGTCCTCTCTGTATTGTGTCCTCTCTGTATTGTGTCCTCTCTGTATTGTGTCCTCTCTGTATTGTGTCCTCTCTGTATTGTGTCTTCTCTGTGTATTATTATGTATAATGCTGACATATCAGTGAATCCCAGACTCTCTGTATTGTGTCCTCTCTGTGTATTATGTGTAACGCAGACATATCGGTGTATTTTCACGGCATGTCACCTCCAGTTAGTTTCCAGCTTTGGGTGAACGGTCTTTTTTTTTTCTTTCGGTTCCTTCCAGTCCACGTTTCTGAGCCTGATGACCTCCACAGCCAGCGAAGCCGCTTCCTATGAGTTTACCACGTTGACCTGCATCCCGGGAGTGATCGAGGTGAGGCAGGCTGTGTTGTGTGCAACACAAAGGATGAAATATACAAACTGTAATTTTTATACAACGCCCCGCTCCCACAGCACTATGTCACGCAGAGTATACAAAACAAGAAGACCTTCACAACGCGTGAGATGAGGTTTCTTCAGGCTGCACATTATCAAGTTATAATCGCAGCGACTTTATGTGGTTTTGCAGGGTGCGGGGAGGTGAAATTCCATTCGGCCAGACTGAGCATGTGCAAAGTGGCCTCTGCTTGGACAGATTTCATAAACCGTCCTAGTTTCCTAATTCCTGCACATGCTCAGTTGCTCTCACCCACTTCTATAAGGGGGAAAGCGAGACCTACATGACGCTTTAAACCTGACACGTCTCTCTCATGACAGGCATGTTTACCAGTCTTTAGAAGCTCATTTTCGAGAGTTCTAAATTCACCTCCTCCCCCCCCCCCCCCCAATTCTAGGAATAAATTGATGGTCTTTACCCCGCCTGCTGATTTTATATATTTATATTTTTAATATCTGACAGGCTGCAGCCTCAACTACCCTTTATAGGTGTTATCCTTGCAATCTGACCCCCAAAACATTCGAGGGGCTGCACGGAGGATAGAATTCAGCCCCCCCTACTACTAAGTGTTGCCCATTGTGTCTGTTTCAGTACAAGGGGGCCAACATCCAACTTCTGGATCTGCCAGGAATCATCGAAGGTGCATCTCAAGGTGGGTGCTTGTTTGCTGGAACAGCAATCTCTTCCTCCCAGATGTCTCTGAAACTACGTTTCCCATGATGCAAAAGTAGCCTGCACAGTGGTCTATCAACACAATGGTTTGAGGATGATGGGACTGATGGTTACAGGTTTTGTGTTGCCGCACATTCTGTGCCAGTGTTCCCCGCGTGTCCTAAATTTGTGATCATTCCCCTCCTTTTTTTTTTTTTTTCTTTCTTCAGGAAAGGGCAGAGGTCGCCAGGTGATCGCCGTCGCCAGAACCTCTGATGTGGTTATCATGATGCTGGACGCCACCAAGGGGGAGGTCCAGAGGTCTGTAATTTCCCACGATTCAACGCTTTTTGGGCTGTTTCAGATACATGTGCCATCATCCCCTGCTTCTCCTCCCTCGTCACTCATTGTCTACTGTTGTGCCCAGCCTTGGCCCCTCCCAGATGTTTCATAACTACATCTCCCATGATGCTCGGCCACTCATTAGGTCCATAGAGCCAATGTGTTTCCAAAACCCGGAGATAGAGGGCTTTACATGATCTAAATCCGTACTCTTGTGTTTATCCTTGTCCTCAGGGGCCTCCTGGAGAGAGAGCTGGAGACTGTGGGAATCCGGCTGAACAAGCGCAAACCCAACATCTATTTTAAGGTACGCGGCGCAACGTGGAACCCTAAACCTGCGGCGCTGCGGGCGGTGATGGAAGGATGCCCATTGCAGCCGCGGAGCTCCTGGAACGCTCAGCGGAGACGACGGGATGAAGCAGGAGTGAGTGCCCGATATATTATATAAATACTCTATTATCGTTTCAGCCCAAAAAGGGGGGTGGAATCTCCTTCAACTCCACCGTCCCGCTGACGCAGTGCTCGGAGAAGCTGGTGCAGCTTATTCTGCATGAATACAGTATCCTTTGGTTGCCATTTGTAGATCTCCTTCCTGTGCGGCTCCTGTGGGATCTGAACCCCCCCCCCCCCCCCCGCTGTGCTTTATGGCGTGATATTGTTCCAGTCTCTCTTCCAGCTCAGGAGACCTCACTGTCCCATTCTTCCTTAACGCCCCCCCCCCCCCCAGAAATGTTTAACGCGGAGGTGCTGTTCAGAGAGGACTGCACACCCGACGACTTCATCGACGTCATCGTTGGGAACAGAGTTTACATGCCCTGCCTTTATGTGAGTCTGATACAACATCTGCTCTCGTGTGCTCCTCCTCGCTGCCTTTCTCTCTCTGCTCCTCGCTGCCTTTCTCTCTCTGCTCCTCGCTGCATTTCTCTCTCTGCTCCTCGCTGCCTTTCTCTCTCTGCTCCTCGCTGCCTTTCTCTCTCTGCTCCTCGCTGCCTTTCTCTCTCTGCTCCTCGCGGCCTTTCTCTCTCTGCTCCTCGCTGCCTTTCTCTCTCTGCTCCTCGCTGCCTTTCTCTCTCTGCTCCTCGCTGCCTTTCTCTCTCTCTGCTCCTCGCTGCCTTTCTCTCTCTCTGCTCCTCGCTTCCTTTCTCTCTCTCTGCTCCTCGCTGCCTTTCTCTCTCTCTGCTCCTCGCTGCCTTTCTCTCTCTCTGCTCCTCGCTGCCTTCTCTCTCTCTGCTCCTCGCTGCCTTTCTCTCTCTCTGCTCCTCGCTGCCTTTCTCTCTCTCTGCTCCTCGCTGCCTTTCTCTCTCTCTGCTCCTCGCTGCCTTTCTCTCTCTCTGCTCCTCGCTGCCTTTCTCTCTCTCTGCTCCTCGCTGCCTTTCTCTCTCTCTGCTCCTCGCTGCCTTTCTCTCTCTCTGCTCCTCGCTGCCTTTCTCTCTCTCTGCTCCTCGCTGCCTTTCTCTCTCTCTGCTCCTCGCTCGCTTTACAGCTCGCGCATTACATAGTAATTTCTCTTCCCCATGATGACCTTTTGGTGTGTACACAGTATATCCATGGTATATAGTGTCAGCTGCTGACGCCTCCGATTCTCTCTCTCTCTGCAGGTTTATAACAAAATAGACCAAATCTCGATGGAAGAAGTAGACCGCCTGGCCCGGCAGCCGCACGGCGTGGTGATCAGGTGGGTGACCTGCAGACCCCCTGTCCTCTGGTGCGAGTAGCTCGCAGGATTCTTAATTTGCAGCACCTGCACCTTGCTGGCTAATCTCAGTGTTCCATTGCCACAGCCTTGCCTTTATGGCCATCGGGCATCATGGGACATGTAGTCCTGAAACCTCTGGGGTGTCGCAGCTCCCTGATTGGAGGATTTCATACAAAGCTGCAAACGATCACTCCTAGAGTCATAGCAGGCCATGGGATCCCTCCAGATCATTGCACGGCATCACGTTCACTCGTGCTTCGGGGAAAGGGTCTTGTGGCACGCACTGTTTGTAACGTTGTGTTGCTTTTTTAATATTGTAGCTGTGGAATGAAGCTGAACCTGGACTTTTTGTTGGAGACGCTCTGGGAGTACCTCGCCCTGACCTGTATCTTCACCAAGAAGAGGGGACGTAAGTTCCTGTTTGTCGTTCCTCCCTCTCCTCGCGTCCCTCTCCTCGCATCCACTCTTTTTCTGACTTTTACACCATGAAGCCGGCAGCATCTCCTCCTGCTGACACCTGCACATGTCTCTTATTTCCGCACAGAGAGACCAGATTTTGGAGACGCCATCATCCTACGCAGCGGAGCCTCGGTTGAACACGTTGTGAGTGTTTGGGTTTTATTGCGCCGATTTCGATGTCCAGATTTTCTTAATGTGATTTTAATAAAGACTCGGAGGCGAATATTTCCGTTCTCCTCCTCATCCCCTTCCCAGACTTTTCGGTGTTTAACAATCACCCTTAGGTAGAACAGCCAGCTTGGACGTGTGTTCTAGGACACACACACGTGGTGAGAAACACAAAAGTGCTCCCCGGCAGTATGTAGAATTAGTATGCAATGAGATCCCATCACCTTTCCATGGAGGAATCCAGGGGAGGAGAACAGCCGTATTGGCAAACTGATTTCCCCTGTGCAGCGGGTGAATTCTGCACACTGCAGGGCAGCAGGTTTCATGTGCCAATCAGCGTCCAGGAAAACACAGCCGGGCTGAGGACTCTGCCCTGGCAGGTGTAAGAAACCTGCAGGATGCTCCAAAATGCAGAATGTGTTGGTCTCAGATGCAGTTATGAAATATGCATGTTCAGGTTGAGTGCAGCCTCTCAGGTGTGTGTGTGTGTGTGTGTGTGTGTGTGTGTCTGTGTGTGTATATATTAGAGTGTGTGTGTACATATATATAGTGTGTGTGTGAGTGATCCTATTTCTGACTCGTTGTTGTTCTTCTTTCAGTGTCACCGGATTCACAGGACGCTGGCGAGTCAGTTTAAATACGCCCTGGTCTGGGTACGTGTTGGCCTCCGTTACCGCTGAGTACCCACGTGGTCACTAAACCTGGCCGGAATCCCTCATCCCCCAGAATCCTGCAGGATCAGGTCCCCAAAGCGTGCGAGGGCGCCCAGAAATATCAATAAACTACTAAATGACCCAGCCAGGCAGATAATGTAAAGCGCATGCGCACCCCTCGCTTTCCCTAGTGCTCACTCCAACCTGGCGACCCAAAATCAATGCCAGGCAATCCGAGCGGTCACCACACACAATCAGACACGAGACCGCGGCTTCTGCGTGGATCTGTGCAAATATAACAAAATGCACCGGGGGGGGCTCCCCCCCCCGGGGCTCCCCCCCCCCCAAAGGTTATATGGATAGTGCGGAGTGTATCTATGGTGAAGCACTAAATACTGGATTAAACCCCTGCTGGCCGGGCTCAGGACCACTTTGTGACGTCTGATTCCTGGTTTCATTGTATCTGATAACAGCCTCGCTCTGTTACTTCTATCGAATCGCGCTCCCTGCTGGTACGGCCCGAAACCGCGTGGAGCATGTGCCGCTGTGATTAAAGGGACGCGCTGCTCATCCTGACCGCCTCCACTTTATAAAGTGATCAGGATGTGAGGAGTGCGCACCCCCTTCTCCCCACCTCAGATCCCCCCAATGTGGCAGAAACGCAGGGTGAAGCGGAGGAGTTTCCTCTACCCCACCCATGCTCGCCAACAGCCAGGATTTTGAATTTCCTGGCTTCCGGCCACCAGAACGGTCACTAGTGATGTCACACACAGAGAGCGGGCGACGTCACCCTGTGAGACCAATGGCTGTAGCGAGCCTTCAGAGAAGCAGCGATGTATCAGATCTGTGCATGCGCGTGCAGCTCCGACCCACCGCTCTGCACAGACGTTACCGAACTTGTGTACGTAAAGTGTGAAAATCCCGCAGCGCTGCACAATTTGCGCCTCCTACGCTGCACAAGTTGTATAGGAGCACAAACTGCGCAGAAAAGCTTCAGGGATTTCCGTGTTCGGGAATCCCTGAGCCGCAG